>JAZDUH010000011.1:2497500-2650000 GCA_036419115.1 Scarus forsteni
TTTAATAATTTTAATGTTGAATACAGGCTTAAAAACCCATCAGTTCCTCCCCAGATAGCAAAATATTACTAGAGCAGACATGGTTGCCAGATGTATTGACAAATTTGGTACGATTTGGTAATATGGATCTGCCCAAATGTCATGAACAATGAACAACTGGCTGGACTCATTATGGATTCACTTGCCAGATCTGGACAGCTGTATCAAAAATGTTTTTAGTTTTAAAAATGAGGGTCAATTTTTTAATGTGACATACTACGATGTGCTCACAATTCAAATTAAGTGTCTATCTATAAAAAGCAGAAATGACAGTACTTCTTTTTCTTAAAGTGACATTTATTAATGACCAGATAGACAACCTGCAACATTTAGCAACATAATGCTGCATAAAGTGTTGATAAAAACATTTCTCTTTTTCATACAGAAAGTCTGTGCTCAGTTGGGCATACCACTCTGGATCATTTTCAATTATTAATTTTTTCATCAATTCCAGTTTCGCCAGTTTATTCTTTATGAATTTTGTATTCTGATTGGATAAAATCAGTTTTGTAGAAAAGCTAAAGCTTTGTTAAATGTTTATTTCTTCCTTTTGTTAAAATTACTTAAAATTAAAATAAGAAGTTGCTCAAAAAACAATTATTGCAATACTGTTTGAAAAAATAATTGAAATAAAAATTAAAATAAATAATAATAATAAAAGATATAAGTTTGAAAAAATTTCCAAACACACCACACAAATCAATTCAAGTAGAAACCATCTCAATACAACACTTATTTTCATGGTCTTTAAACTCTGGGGGAGAGGAAGTTGTCACAGATGATTCTACTACTCTAAAGATTTAAATGTTATTTGTAGTGAAACTGGCAACGTCCTATTTAAGAGGGTTAAATAGGGAGTCTTTTCGATTTGTAAACAATATATTTAATTCTAAACACTGAAACAATTGTAGAATAGCTGAAGAACTTGCTATCTGGGTCCTCTTATTTGTACTTCTCTGTCATTGTACACTAATTCCGCCAATTTCAAAGTGCACAGCTGAAGCTTGTCTCTGATTGGATAATAACGTGAGGGCGGGAGGAACAGGAGAAGCGCGAGGTCCTGTGTCTGACGTCATTAACGAGCAGAGCGGTGGATGCTGGAGCAAAGGAGTGGAGCAGAGCAGAAATCGCCGTCATTTTGGAAGTTTTTAGGATAAAATCGTCGGTTTTGGCACATGTTGTGGAGGGTCGGCTGATGTTCTTTCGGCAAGTCGAAAGTTTACAAGGTAAGCCTCACTTTTACCCTACTTTTTTTCAAGAGCATGCACTGAGCACATGGTGCAAGCTAGCACCAGTTGATATTTGGGACCTGTAGTTGCTGATATAACATAGTTCAGTTGAAAGTAAGCACTTGATTAAAAAAAAAATGATTACCTACGTCTTTTGTAAAAAGAAACTAGATACATTAAAAGGGTATGTACTACATTGCAGAGTGCACAGGAATGAGCCCCGTTGTCTTTTCAGATGTGTTGGCGCCAACTGTCGTCAAACATTTACCACTTACTCTGCTTTCAAGGGCCATTTTTATCGTGTGCACAATGCTCATGCACTGCAAATATTTACAGTCGTTGTTGCGGATCTGAAGTGTGCAGTTTCGTTGTGTGCCCGCCATTTTCACACTGTGAAGGAGCTAGTGTCTCACTTAAATGATCACTTTGCAGAGGGCAGGTCTGTGTCCTGTCCAGTAAGTGGTTGTAAGCAAGTATTTACAAAAAGTCATCATTTACCTCTCACATGTGTAGGAAGCATAAAGCGTGTTCCCCTGATAATACTGATGATATTTACAGGGCAACTCACCCTCAGCCCCCAGGTGTCATTGCCAGCACAGATGATTCAGAAAACACTCATGAAGCCATGCCAACAGCCAGTGCAGCCAATCCAGAGCATGATAGTCAGTCTTTTCTCAAAAACATGTGTCTCTTTTATCTTAAACTGCAAGGACAGCTGCTTATCCCTGCCTCTATTATACAGACTATTGTTGAGGAGATGCAAAATGTGCATGAATTAGGTCAAGCCTACATTATTACCAAACTAAGGTCTCTTTTAAAAAATGACATGAGCCTGTCAGATGAAGCAGCTGCTAAAATCTGTGACTGCATTAAAGACACAGATTTATTCTCTGCCTGTCATCAGGGACCGTTAAGATCAACATATTCAAGAAATCAAACGTTCACAAGAATGTTTAAATACACGGAACACCAAAAAAATGGCATTGGGAATGGATGAAAACAGGACACAGAAGTATGCATCCTACATACCAGTCTCAGAAACTCTAAAGAACTTTTTACAGTCACATTTAGGGAAGAGTACACAGTCACAACAGCTTAAAGATACGGATGAAGAGGTTTTTGAGGATATATATGATGGAAAAAATTTCAAATTTCACCAGTTCTTTAATGAAAATCCTGAAAGCCTCAAACTGATTCTGTACCAAGATTCTTTTGAAATTGTGAATCCCCTGGGTTCTGCTAAAAAGAGGCACAAATTTCTTGCAGTGTATCTTTCATTAGCAAATTTACCCATTCATTTGCGTTCCAACACTGATAATATGTTTTTAGTCTTGTTGTGTGTTGAGAATGACCTCAAGCATTTCGGTGCAAACAAAGTTTTCTCAGAGTTGCTGACAGATCTGAAGTTGTTGGAAACAGATGGAATAAATGTAGATGGAGAAACAGTAAAAGGGGGTCTTTACTGCATATCTGGGGATAACTTGGGTTCTCATAGCATAGGTGGGTTTACTGAGAACTTCAGTCACTCTGTATATTTTTGCAGGTACTGTGAAATCACAAGAAGTGAGTTTGAGGCTGATCCGAATGCCTGTGGTCCTCCACGCACCCCAGAGAAGTATGACACAGCTGTTGCTGATCTCCAGGCTGAAGACCTCCAAGGTGTCAAAGGAATAAAGGTAAACTCTATCTTTAACAACCTTGAGTCTTTTCATGTTTCCCGCCTTGTTTAGGTCATGACCTCTTTGAAGGAGTCTTGTCATGTGATCTAGCATTGTACCTGAAGAACATGATTAAAAAGAAAAAATGGTTCACATACTCAGTCTTAAACAGGCGCATCAAACAGTTTAAATACAAAGGATCTGAAGCACTAACAAAGCCGTGTGCAGTCAACCCGGTCGGAGCAAAGTTATCAGGGCAAGCCATTCAAAACTGGAACCTTTTGAGATTGCTACCGGTTTTGATTGGTGATAAAGTGCAAAACCATGAGGATGAAGTGTGGCAGTTAGCTCTCCATCTCAAAGACATCGTGGATCTTATTTGTGCTCAGAAGATTTCGTTGTCCCAGATAGCATACCTTGACATGTTGATCCAAGAATATTTGGAGTTGAGGAAGACGTTGTTTCCTGAAATCCAACTAAGACCAAAGCACCACTATTTGTGCCATTATTCAGCCCTGTTCTTGAAATTTGGTCCATTGATGAGGTTATGGACGCTTAGGTTTGAGAGTAAGCACAGTTATTTCAAAAGATGTGCCAGACATTTGAAAAACTTCAAAAACATTTGTCAAACATTAGCAGAGCGTCATCAAATGTATCAGGCATATCTTTTAGCTGGGCAAGAATGCAGTAAAGTACTGCAAGTGAAGGACAGCTGTAATGCTTCATCCCAGCCTCTACAGTGACGCTTATTAAACAGGCTGTCAGGGAGTTAGACTTTTCAGAGAGCAACACTACAGTTACCACAGACATTCAGTACAAGGGCACTGCATATAAAAAAGGACAGTTTCTTGTGTACAGAAATGATGAGTATATGGAGTTTGGTGAACTTCTACTCATCTTAATTCAAAATGACACATCAGTGTATGTTTTGATGGATGTCCACAAAGGAATCTTCCTCTCAGAATACCATCTGTACTCTGTGACAAAGGACAGTCTTGGGTTACAGTGTATCAGCATTAATGACCTGCCTGATTTTTATCCTTTGGTATCATACATTCTTGATGGATACCAAGTCATTCCACTGAAGCACAGTATTGTGGCAAAATAAATTGTTGTGGCAAAATAGAGTCAAGTTAATTTCACTAACTTCTCACTGTAAATAGTTAAAATGTTATTAGAAGTGTTAAGTGATACATGTCCATGCTATGTTAAGTGTATGCACTGAATATTTTTTTCTGATCTGTTTGAAGGTGGCATTTCTTCTTCACTTTAAATATGAGTGACTCAGAGCAAACCTTCCTAGATGTTGCCATCATGGAAGTCCTACCAGAACTTCCAACAGCAAGCAAAGACATCTTGGTAGAGCACTTGCAGTCCATTGGAGTTGAGACGTATGATGATCTACGCTTCATAACGGAGACTGATTTGTCAACGGCATTAAGACCTGTACAAGCTAGAAAGCTGCTTTCTGTTTGGAAACAGAAATGTAAGTAAAAACACTTAAAACCCGACACATACAGTAGCTATTAAAAATCAAAATCAGGCATGAACATTATATAATATTGTACTGAGTGAATCATATATATGTATTTCCTTTTCAAGACCAAACTCCTGAGAACAGCCCACCATCATCTGTGGAAGACTTCCCTACCCATTCACAGTCATCATTCTCTGTTTCACCACAAAGTTCATCATCAACCTCCTCCAGCAGCCCAACACCTGACAAACAGTGGGAAGACAACTTTGAAATTCCATGGAGTAAATTTCCCGAAGAAGTGATGCAGTCTTTTGAGAGGGGACAAAGGCCAGGCTCAAAGCTTCGGAGGCAAATGGTCCGGATTGTTGTGACTGAGATGATGGAAAAATGCCCGAATGTAGGTAAAAAGCATTCAACTGATGTTGGGAAAAAAATGGCTGCAAAATATCCAAAATCTCTGCAAGATGTCATAGAGGGTGATATTATTGGAACAGGTTACCATTCCCTTGTCAAACAGCTGCAAAACAGAATTGAAAATGTGAGGCGCACTTCAACCCCCAAATTAAGAAAAAGAAAGCATCCCATTGAGTCAGATGACACAGACGAGTACCCATTAGAAGAGAGAGCAGCAATGCAAGACACTTACGGATGCATTCAGTGGAATGTGAAATTTCTGCCCTTTGAAGAAACTCTAGAGAGTCAGCAGCAAAAGATGGAAAAACTTAAGGTGATGTTCCAACACTCAGATGACAATCCAGAGGAGGTAAAATGTCTCATGAAGTCCACTTTTTACACCCAGCGTCAACATGTCAATCAGGGAAAAAGCATCAAATGCCTTAGAGAGGAGTGGCCATTTTGGTTTGATGAACTTGGCATGTCAGTCCACTTCAAGGAGCTCACTGGGAGAGACCTCAAAGAGACATTTACACAAAATTTGGATTTAAAGGGAAAAAGGCTTCTCCATTACTTCACCACAGGTTGTGTCAACAAGAGCAGGAAGTTCGCCCAGAATTATGCAATGCTTCAGAGGCTGCGGGGACAGCAGAGTGGCTGCTCAGATGATGTAGTAGAGATGGTCCTGCTGCTGCTCAGCTACTTTGAATAGAAGGAGGAGTCCATGTTCTTCCAGGTCGAAGGATCATGTCTGGCAGAAGAGGTCCAGCTGGAGCAATTGCCTCTGACACCTACTGTTATTGTCTGTGGTAAGTATATTTTCTTTTTTTTAATTGGAATTGGTAATTTTTAGTGCAGCATTTATTGATATAATCTGTTAAATAACTTGTTCACAGGACAGTCCTGCTATTCTTCAACACGGTACATGCTGAGTCTGGATCGGAACCTTACCAACACCAACATCTCGTCCTTCATTTCTGCATTGTGCCTCATGTTTGGAAGCTACTACTGTTTCAACATACATTATCCATCTGAGCTGGCTTCAACTCTGGAGTTTCTTCAGAGGTAAGTAAACAAAGCCGCTAGAAGTTGTCAAACTTAACCAAAGAAAATATGCCTTTTACATTCATTACTAAAACCTATCCAATCAAAATCCAAAGTCTGGAAAGTACTTTTTCACGTGATGTATTTTTTTTTAATCTGTCAGTATTACTGAGTATTGTCCACCTCAGCTTATCAGCTTATCACATTTACCTTAATGGTGTCACACAGCTCACACAAAAATACACACACAGATACAGCGCATCCTGCTTTCAGTTGTACACAAGGAGTTATATAGGGAAAAAGGAGGCTGTATTATATTACAATAATAAAACAATAGAACGTTATTAAATGTAATTTTACTGATCTAAATATCACTTTTTCAAAAACATATGACATTTAACACTCAAAATAGTTCCACTTAGTAACTTGGTTCACGTTTGTCTTTAATCTGCATTAAAAAACTTGTGATATTTGCCAACTTCAAATTTTTTAAGCGGTTACATAATTTAAAATTACAAGTAAATTCAAATTCAACAGGCATTATGATTGACTCTTGTGTAAGCACATGGCCTTGCTGTGAAGACGTCAAATACATTCTTTAAATAAACTCTTATTTTCGAGTTTTAAATTATGTTTTTTTTTCCAAGGTCATCCCATTTGAAATGTAACCCTCAACACACCTGGCCACATCTTAAAAATGTAAAATTATCCAGATTTCAAAGACAGCTAACCTTGGCATGCAGCATTTAGGGTTAATCAGGGGTTCGTCTTTGTGAAATAATTTTCTTCCACAGGATCTTCCACCACATAGACATTTTTACCATTATCCACTGAAAAGTCTCTCAAAACGTGTGTTCAAATAAATGTAGTTTATTTTCAAAACGTAACCATTTTAAATTTAATTTAGTGCCATAATTGGCACTTACAGTCCTGAACATACATGAAAAACAAATTCATGCTGTTTACTAGATTACAGTGATCTAGTTTCCCCAAACATCACATACAGCGAACAATATGATAACAATAGTGGGACAGCTCCTACTTAGCCTACCTTCAAAGCTAACATTAGCACAAACAAAGCAGTAATGGATTGGTAATAGCCACTGATTGTATTCAGCCAACTGCTGAACTTTTCCTGGGCACACATGAACCCCAAATTCATGCTTTTTACCAGATGGCAGTGATGTGGTTTTCCGGAAACATCACAGCTAACAAATTTACTAACCACACTAGGACACCCTAAACTTAGCCTACCTTCAAGCTAATGTTGGTACAAACGAAGAAATAATGAAGTGGGTAAAGGAGCTGATAATTCAGCCAACTGTTTAACCACTCTTCCCGAATACACATGGACCACAAATTCATGCTGTTTATAAGATAACAGTGAACTGGTTTCCCTCTAAACAATACCGCTAACAAACAACATGCGAACAATAGTCAGCCCCTCCACAGCTACAACAGCCCCAACAGCCTTCCGGGGTATTACTAGTAGAAACCAAGTAGTAATTGGGTGGGTAAAGGCCTGATTATATTCAGCTGGCTGTTAAGTTTCTCTTCTCGCAAATTCATGCCGTTTAACAGATAACAGTGATCTCGATTCACCCAAACTTCACAGGCAAATGCAAAATGAGCTTACCTTGGTCTAGTCGCTGCAGTGGGATAGCCACAACTTATCCTATATTCAGGGCTAATGTTAGCAGACACTGAGGGGTAATGAGGTGGGTAGAGGACTGATTTTATTCATCCATCTGTTCAGCTGACTTGACTAATGTTGGCGTGCTCATACATTGACGATTATCCTTAAGACAATCACCAAGTAATGTGAACATTGCCGAACATGTTGTGCAATTACCTCTGGTTCCCTTTATTTCTTTTTTTCCCATAAAGTCAGTAACGTCATGTGACTACAGTGACATTTACAAAGTTAAAATAAAAGAAATGACAAAATATTTATTTTTGAATTGATCTGAAGTTGATTGAATCGTTTTTTTCTTAATAATTCTAGAAATATTAACCCTAATGGGGCGCTTTGATTTACTACCCTATGAGGTAATCAGAGGACATTAATACCCTCTCCTAAAAGCTTCTATAAAAACACAACAGATTAAATTTTTTTTGTACCTTTTTTGCTCAAATCATTCAGTCAACTTAAGTTCTAATCAAATACACCAAATATTTAATTATTTATTTTATTTTAACCCTTTAAATGCCGACTTGATAAATGATGTAAGTTTTAATGAGAAAAAAATACTAAAAATGAGGTACTATCAGTATTATAAATGTTTAAGTGCTGAGGATATTTTTTTCAAGGAACAGACTTAATTATCGATGAGATCAGCAACAATATTGATTTTTATGCATTGTTAATGTTTTTTTGCAGTGCCAGATCTATAATGTGCTACCCTTTGCGGTAATCAGACGACATAAATATCCTCTCCCAAAAACTGCTATTAAAACATAGCAGATTAATATTTTGTGTACTTTTTTTGCTCCTATCAGTCCATGAACCTCAGTTCTGACGAAAAATTTTAACCCTGTAAATTCCAATATGAATATATGATATAAGAATTTTTATGAAAAAATACATAAAAAATGATATATCAATATTAACAAATGTTGGACGGCTGACAATTTTTTTCAGACACCAGGCTAAGATATACATAAGATTAGCATCAAAACTCAATTTGGTGCATTGTAATGTACTTCCTTTTGAGGTAATCAGAGGACATACCGTATATCCTCTTCCAAAAACTGCTGTAAAAGCATAACTGATTAATATTTGTTTGTACTTTTTTGCTCAGATCAGTCAACACAGGTTCTCATAAGAAATACCAAATATTTAATTATTTGTTGCATTTTAAAAATGCCAACTTGATTACATGATGTACACATTTTAGTTGGAGGGCTGCAGACTTTTTCAAAGATCAGGCTTAATAAACATGGGATTTGTAAATAAAATATATTTTCATGCATAGTTCACTTTTTTGCAGAGCCAGATCTTTAATGCACTACCCTTTGAGGTAATCAGAGGACATAAATGTCCTCTCCCGAAAGCTGCTGTGAAAACATAACAGATTCATACTTTTTGTACTTTATCACTCAAATAGTTCAATAAACTTTGGCTCTAATCAAAAATACCAAATATTTAATTATTTACTTTATTTTAACCCTTTTAATTCCAATTTAAATACATTATGTCAGTGTTTTTATGAAAAAACACATAAGATGATTTACATCCAATGTAATAAGTGGAAGAGGGCTGTGGATTTAAAAAAAAAAAAAAAAAAAAGATCAGGCTTAAATAAACTAAAGATGAGTGTTAAAATTGATGTTCATCTATTTTTCCTTTTAGTTATTTACGTATTTATTTTTGCAGTGCCAGATCTTTAATGTATTACCTTTATTATTAGAGGAAAACACATACTATGTACCAATTGTATTCTAACAACTTTGAAATCCCACTGTCATTACACTATATAATAATGCATTCTCAGATTTCAGAGTTTCATTCAAAAAAAAACCTTTAGTGCTTACCAGAAGACGGGACAAATTTTCACTGTATGTCTATGGATAAAACAATGGGCATTCTTAGTGGTAAAAACAACTATGAAAATACTCTAGCATTGCTGTTGTCCACTTTCCCTAAAACAGTTTTCAAACCATCATTGTATTTATCAATTTGAGCATTTATCCTCCATGTTTCAACTATTTTGTAAACAACAATCACCACTCAGAATCAGCTGGACATAGAAGACACAGACAGTATGAAGAAGGGATGGAGAGGTCAACACTGAAGTTCATTTTTCCTGTTGTAGCTCTATGCATCGTCTGTGTCTCTGTGTGTCTGAGGTGGAGAGACTGACCTTTGCCTGACCTTACTGTAGAACTTTTAATGTCTGATAACATGTCTTTACCAAACTTTCACACTCAAACGTACATGCACTCTCTAAAGTGAATCAGAGGGTGGGCCCTGCCCTGCACCTCACAGAGCTCACTGTGAAGTCAACACAAACAGTTAGTGAGTTTACTCAGTTACAGGCTGCTGTCCTGTCAGAACCAAAGTTACATATCTATATGTCTTTGATAGACTGATCATTTCAGTCCTCTGGTGAGCAACAAGTGAGATAAAGAGGTGCTTTATTGTAGTTGAGACCATTTTGAGCCTGTAACCAGAAAAAGTTGATTTCAACTCGTGAACCGTGACAATGCTCTCAGACTCAAAAAGGTCAATGACCTCTCATCTGCAGAAAAGCACCTCTTTATCTTGCTTGATGCTCATCAGGGGAATTAAATGATCAGCCTGTGAGGTGCAGGGCAGGGCCCACCCTCTGATTCACTTTAGAGGGTGCATGTATGTTTGAGTGTGAAAGTTTGGTAAAGACATGTTATCAGACATTAAAAGTTCTACAGTAAGGTCAGGCAAAGGTCAGTCTCTCCACCTCAGACACACAGAGACACAGACGATGCATAGAGCTACAACAGGAAAAATGAACTTCAGTGTTGACCTCTCCATCCCTTCTTCATACTGTCTGTGTCTTCTATGTCCAGCTGATTCTAAGTGTTGATTGTAGTTTACAAAATAGTTGAAACATGGAGGATAAATACTCAAATTGATAAATACAATGATGGTTTGAAAACTGTTTTAGGGAAAATGGACAACAGCAATGCTAGAGTATTTTCATAGTTGTTTTTACAACTAAGAATGCCCATTGTTTTATCCATAGACATACAGTGAAAATTTGTCCCGTCTTCTGGTAAGCACTAAAGGTTTGTTTTTTGTTTTTTTTTTACTGTTTTTCTGTATAATGAAACTCTGAAATCAGAGAATGCACGATTATTATATAGTGTAATGACAGTGGGATTTCAAAGTTGTGGTAATAATGGGACGCAATGGAACATTACTGTGTTGTTTTTTCTGAAAGGGTCATAAGTTAGAATCCGACACAGCAAAAAAATCAAGGATGAAAATCAATTTTAGCACTAATCTTATGCTTGCTTATTTAAGCCTGATATTTTAAAAGAAATCCCCAGGCCTCTAACATTTATTATCTTGGATATAAGTCATTTTATGTGTTTTTTCATAAAAAGCACTGACATCATGTATTCATATTGGAATATAAAGGTTTAGAAATAAATAAATATTTGTTAATTTTTAATTGAAAATGGAGTTTACTGAATGATTTAAGGGAAAAAAGGGCAAAAATATGAATCTGTTGTGTTTTCACAGCAGCTTTTGGGAGAGGATATTTATGCCCTCTGATTACCTCAAAGGGTAGTACATTATAGATCTGGCACTGCAAAAAAATAATGCAACAAAAGCATTTTTTAAAATAATCTTATATATATTTAAGCCTGATCTTTGAAAAAAAGTCCACAGCCCTCCAACATTTATTTTATTGATAATAACTCACTTTTTGTGTATTTTTTTTCTCAGTAAAACTCTTACATCATGTAATCAAGTTGGCATTTAAATGGTTAAAATACAATATATTAAATGTTATTTCTTATAAGAACTGAAGTTGACTGAATGATTTGAGCAAAAAAAGGAGAAAAAAAATATTAATCTGTCATGTTTCTATAGCAGCTCTGACAGAGGACATTAATGTCCTCTGATTTACCTAAAAGGGTAGTAAATTTCTTCCACGGTAACCTTTGACCTCTGACAAAAAATTAAACTTTCTATTTTAAGACTTTTCATGGGAAAGACCTTCCTACAAAAAGTCATTTAATACTGAGTAACACTGCCACAAGTATGGCCAAAAGATGAACAAAAAATTGACTATAAGGACAAAAAAGTCCCTGATTACCCACAAGGGTTAAGCCTGGTCTTTAATAAATCCCCAGTTTACCAACATTTATTAAGTAAAAAAAAAACATTGTATTATTTAAAGAAGAGGAAAAAGAGAGGCATCGTGTAACCTACATGGCATTTAAAGAAGTAAATAAAAAAAGGCAATTTAGTATTGATCTGTTGTGTTTATAAACCTGTTTTTGACGGGACATTTTTGTCCTCTGATGACCTCAGAAGGTCATTAATTAAAACTACCCCTGAAGTGCTTTAATATTCTTTTCTTCTACAGGTGCTTTTTCTCAATAAACCCTGAAAGGGGAACCAAAGTTGAGAATAAAAACTCCAAGCGTCGTCTCAGTGTGAACCCACGGGTCCTCACTCTGATACAGGAACTCTCCGATCACGAGTGGCGGTAAGCCGAAATATGGACTCTTGATGTGGATTCTGGAAAAGTTCCGAAAAGTTGTTTTTCCACTATGTTTAATCCACAATGTGTATTATGTTTACTAAAGCACAATATGTTATGAGTTTTAAAGTCTCAATGTGTTTTATAAAGATGTTCAATCTTATCTATCTTGCATTTATTCAATTGGAATGGTTTTACTTGGAAAAAACATACCTTGAGAAATGTGCATTCCTACTGTAAAAAGGGGTTACCTCTCCATTGATCTGGCTTGTAACTTGGCCTGTTGGCATCACCTGTTTGTTCATGTTTATATGTTTTATGTCATACTGTGGCACAGTCCATGCTTGGAGTGTGGGAAGTTGTGAAATTAGTTGTGCAGCTATCACTTAAACTTTGGCACGGATGTCCAGATTTAAAGACGGCTATCCTCTCTCATAATGTTCAAGTTAGATTCAGTTATAGTTAAAGGGACAGTTCAGTATTTTTCAAGTGGAGTTGTATGAGCTCCATATGGTCTTTAAGTCCATTAGATGCGTTAGGAAGTTCTCCCCTCTCCCTCAGTAAATCAGTCTGTAAGAGTGTTTCACAGAACTAACCGCAAACAGGGAATTACTGTACTAGGAACAAAGGATATTTTCTCCACCTACAAGAACTCCCATTAAAAAAATTGCACCACAGTTTAAGAGTACGCTATGTATGAGTGTTTTTAAGTGCATAAACTTTACAGGAATATAAAGTTTATCTGAACCTAAGCCATCTTACGTCGTGTGTCCCTCCGCTGAATCACCCCACCTCACTCTCAGCTGTTGTAAACATAATCTAGTGGCTTCTGACGCTGGTTGTAGACTGACTGAAAGCACATTATATGGCAAATATTCCTGAGATGGGTTTTTGTGATGCTTCCCTTGATGCAGAGACAGATGTGCAGCATGGAGCACATGATTTCTCTGTATAGCAAGGGCATATGGTAACAACATATCCAGCAAAAGCCTGCATCTCTTATTACCTGTTACCTGACAGATTGTGTGTACATATCTATACATCTCTCTATATATTAGAGGCTTATAAACAGTAATCGTTAAACCTTGCACGTGTCTGCTTTCTTGTTCTGTTTACAACAGCTAAGAGTGAGGCGGAGTGATTTAGCGAAGGCCGAGGGATACATGATGCAAGTTGATTAGGTCCAGATAAACTTTGTTTATGAGTGTTTTTAAATATATGAACATTTCTGAAATGTTAAACTGTGGAATTTTTTTGATGGAAGTTCTTGTGGGCAGAGAAAATACCCTTTGTTCTTGGTATGATGCCTCCCTGTAGGACAGTGGCTTACTGAGGGAGAGGAGAGAACTTTCTAACGCATCCTACTCTACTTAGTGAACTTGCTTAGTGGTTACAAAACCCCACTTCAAAAATACTGAACTATCCCTTTAAAGAACTATGACTTATATCTTATTTTCATTTTCTATATGTTTATAATAATGCATACAGTTGTTTTATGCCATATAATGTAGAAACATTTCAGACGGGGAGTGTGCTATTGTTGTTGGCCTGGCACTTAAAACAGATGTTCAGATTTTAAGACACTAGTCTTCTGTAGTGTTTGAACTTGAATTCAGTCATAGGTAAAATTACTATAATGTGAAGGTTGTTTGCATGTTGTGAACACAAAAAAATGCATACAATTGTTTACAACCATGATGGCTGTTAAATAAATGTTCCAGAATGGATATTTTTCTCTTGTCCTTTTTCAAGATGTATTTTAGCTTGCTTTGGACATCCACACCTACACTGTAGTTTTGACATTGTAGAAATATTTTTTTTTACGTTTATAAGTAAATTTTAAGTAAAAACTTGATTATTAAATCATAGAAATACAGCATATTATAAATATAACTTATGTATAATATACAGAACACCTCCATATAAAATGCAAAGTTATACTGTAGTTCGACCAATTTAAATACGTTTTTTGTTTGATATTTCCCTGTTAATTTAATCATATATTGATGCACAATAAGCAAATGTTATAAGTAAAAATGACAGGAAATGAGTTTTTTATATACAACACCTTTATGCAAAATTAACACATGTTTTTGGTGGAATTTACAGGTCTTTAATGTGATTCGACATACATTCATTCACTGTAAATTAATTTACATTTTGTATCGGTAATGTTCTCTACTGTGCTGCTGTATTTTTTACAGGAATTCTCTGGTAACCCCAGCTGCCAGCGTTTTCCTGTAAAAACAACATTTTTTTTTTTACAGTGTGTAGGGAGAGAGGAGGGCAATAAGGCTGCTCCCCTCATTTGTGTCAGGCAGGTAGATATCACAGAGTCTGTATTTCTGTGTGCGTCTCTCTCTGTCTATCTCTCTTTGTGTCTGTCTATCTCTCTATGTATAAAGTTTATTTAACAAAATGTACATCCTGGTGGATATATTATCTTGTACCCTCCAATTACTCTGTGCCCATGTAATCTTCATTACTTTTTCAACCGCTTTGCATCTACAGTATGTGTGTTTTTCCCTGTGTTGATAAACTACTTGTATGTTTGTTATACTTAACGAAATTTCTGTTTCAGCACGTCATCCTAAGGAGGTTATCAAGAGATACAAGAAAGTCCTTAAGGAGTACAAGAAATGAAGAAAGCATAGTGTGGCATATCCAAAGGTCGTGTCGACCGAAACACCATGGTCACCAATGCCCCTATCTGTGAGCTGGCTGCTGTGGCCCGAAAGAAATACAAGAAGTTGCTGATTGCTCATACACCACAGCAACGACTGCAGGACTTTGCAAAAAAATGTCAGGAAGTGTTGATTAATGATCCAAACCTTATGAGGGATGTTGAACATGAAAAGAAAATAGGGAAACTGATTCCTCTGTCTAAGAAAGCTTAGGTGTTGGGTCAATGTAGGATGGTGCCCTAGTTCGGTTGTTGCCTGGATCTGGTTCAAAAAATATAAAAGTTCCAAGTTCTGCTAAGATATGTTCATATCAGTAATGCCGATGGCTTGACTTTGGTTTATTTTGTTTTCATGTGTTGAACAAAAGTGTCTAAACCTCATGGGTTTGTGTATTGTTATATAATGTTGTATACTCCTGTTCTGCCGTGAGATGGCTCAGTATGTGTGTTTCTTTACATTAAACACAATTTTCAGCATTTCATGCGTGGTGTTTCTTGGGTAAAATACAGAACTCTGAAAAGCCTACGGGTGGATCAAGGTTGAGGAACAAAAATGTTATATTTCAGACATCACATCAAATTTCTGTACCTCAAACTTGTTCCACCCATTTGCTGTTGTTCAAAGTTTCACTTGCATTAGTAGATGGTTAACAAACTGTTAACAACTTATCTGTAAAGTGTGAGATAATATATTAGTTAAGTGTTAGTTATTAGCCTACGTATGTTATTGGGACATTATTCTAAAGTTGCAACTGTTCCTCATTTACTAACAGTCAATAAATGAGGAATAGTTGCAACTTTAGAATAACGTCCCACTAATATATATAGCACTTAACAAGTCATTAGTAAGTAATTTACTAATAGCTTGTTCATGATATATTACTAATTTATAAGGTATAGCTGTAAATCATTAACATACAGTTAACAAGTAATTTGTAACTCATTATCTAACTGTTTACAAAGACTTAACAAGTCATTAATAACTCATTAACAGCTTACTAATGATTAAATAAGTACTTATAAAAGATAAACTGTTAACAAACACTTAACAAGTCATTAACTCATTAACAACTTACTAATGCTTAATTAAGTAGTTATAACAGATAAACTAACTGTTAATAAACACTTAACAAGTTATCAATTAACTGTTACTAATGATCTATTAACTAGTTATAACGATTAGTTATTATAAAGTGTTACCTGTATTTGTTGTTCCGTTGTTTCTTTACAAGTAATTTTGTGGCTTTAGGGCCCACCTCATAGTAGGATTGTTTCAAATTTTTCTACTTCTTTTCTTATTCTGCTTTGTATATCTGATATTTGGTTTGTGATGTCCATCATTTTAGACAAGAATGTTCTCTTTTCAGTTCTTTTAAGTTGGTTTCCAGTTGTTCAAGCTGGTTTTCCCCGCTTTCTTAATTCCCACACTGACCGATATTAGTTTACTTCTGACAACTGCCTTTAATGCATCCCATAATATATATCTGGATTGACCTCTCCATTATCATTAATATCAATGAAAGTCTGAAGTTCCAGCTTGATTTGTTGAACGACTGTCTTATCGTTGAGTAAGCTGGTGTTAAGTCTCTATATAGTTTTCTTCATCCTGTCATTTAAATTTAGTATCAGATACATTGGGGAATGGTCTAAAATATCTCTAATTCCAATTCGCAACTTTGAATCTGATGTCAGTCATTTTGGAGCATGAAAAAAAAATCTATTCTTGAGTATATTGCATGTGGAGCTGAAAAGTAGTTATAACATTTATCTGATGGATGTAGATCTCTCCAAACATCCAATACACCCACCTCATCCAAGCCTCTTTTGAGCACCTTATTCTGAGAAGAGGTACTTCTTTTGTTGTTAGAAGTGTCCAATTTACTATTTAAGACTACATTAAAATCTCCTCCACAGATTAATGTGCCTTGCATTTCAGTTGTTATCAATTCAAGAATCTTTCTGGTAAGACTTTGGTTGCTCCCAACCAAAATTACAAAGTGAAAAGAACATTAAAGTTTTTAGATTCTCTGGACCTACCTTCAATTGGAGGTCTCCATAATGAATGTATAAATTCGCTGATTACAAAAGAAGAATTAGAGAAGGCCCTAAAAAAATTGAAAAATAATAAGACATCCGGAAGCAACTGTCTACCTGCTGAGTGGTACAACGTCTTTAGGGAAGAACTAATCCCGGTACTTTTAAGGACCTTTAATTGGTCACTCAAGAAAATGGCTATCCCACCCTCATGGAATGAAGCTATTATTACTGTCATTCCCAAAGAGGGCAAGGACAAAATGCTTTGTAGCTCTTATAGACCAGTCTCAGTTTTGAATCAAGATTACAAAATGTATGCATCCATCATGTCCATAAGGCTAGACTCCTTTATTCCTGAGTTGATTGATTGTGATCAGACAGAATTTGTTCAAGGTCGACAAACACATGACAACATAAGACGCTCTCTCCATATCAAGAAAACAAACATAAGTGCAGTAGTGCATCCGATTTGGTTTTGCAGAAGAATCGATTAACTTTTGTAAAGCATGATATTCTGCCCCAACAGCGGGAATTAAGATAAATGGCAGTTTAACAGATCCTTTTAACTTGGAAAGATCCACCTGTCAGGGATTCCCTCTCTCACCAACCCTGTTGCATTTTATATGGAGCCTTTAGCACAAGCAGTAAGAGAAAATAATCACATAGAAAGTACAGTCATGGAAAAAATTATTAGACCACCCTTGTTTTCTTCAATTTCTTGTTCATTCTAATATCTGGTACCACTAAACGTATAATACAATGAACACAACAGAAAATGCAGCTGGTCACATAATACTTTATGTCCTATTTGACATTCTTAAGCTTAATTGATTCCCAGGGTATATAAGAGGCCATTTCATGTCACAAGCAGCACTGCACATGCAAAGGCCTAGAGTGGTTTCCTGCTTACATTCAAGCCGTAGCACAACTCAGAAGTTGTCAGCTCTCACATAATGCCTAAAACAAAAGAATTATGTGAAGCCACAAAGGCAGCCATCTTGGCACTGCTGGAAATTGGCATGAGTGAGACAGGTAGCGAAAAAACTGAAGATCTCCAAGACAGCCGTTCATTACAACAAAAAAAACAAGCTGAACATGGCACTACCAAATTGCTACCTGGCCGTGGCAGGAAACGTCTTTCTACCCCACGAGATGACCGTGCACTCATCCATTCCTGTGTCAGGAATCGTCGTCAGACCTCCAGGGACCTTAAAAATGAGTGGGCACTGTCGAGCAATGTGACTTGTTCAGCAAGGACAGTTCGAAACCGACTTGTTGAAGCTGGTTTGAAGTCACACAGAGCACGAAAGAAGCCCTTCATCAATGAAAGGCAGAGGAAGGCCCGGTTACTCTTTGCTCGAGACCACAAGGATTGGACTGTTGATGATTGGGCTAAGGTTCTCTTCAGTGATGAATCCAATTTTGAATTGATGCCCACTCCAGCCAACTTACTGGTTAGGAGGAAGCCTGGAGAAGCTTACAACCCAGACTGTCTTGCCCCTACAGTAAAACATGGGGGTGGATCAGTCATGATCTGGGGTTGTTTCAGTCTGAGTGGAACAGGGCAAATGCAATTGTGTGAAGGCCGAATGAACCAGGTCATGTACAGGACTACCCTTGAAAACAGTCTTCTTCCATCAGCTGGAAAACTCTTTCCTGCCTCGAATGACTGGATTTTCCAACAAGACAATGCCCCTTGCCACACGGCAAGGTCAGTTAAAGCCTGGATGGAGAACCACAACATTCGCACCATGCCTTGGCCTGCTCAATCACCAGATCTTAATCCAATTGAAAACCTGTGGAAAATCATCAAACTCAAAATGGAGAACCACAAGCCCAAAAACAAAGAAAATTTGTTTGAATTTGTCCAACAGGAATGGGCTGCTGTGACAGCAGAACAATGTCAGAAGCTGGTGGAGAGCATGCCAAGACGCATGGGTGCAGTCATCAAAAACAATGGTTATGCAATCAAGTATTAACTCTTGTGTGTATCATGTGTTTAAAGCAAACAGAAAAGAAAACATGGAATGCTTAAAAGTAGTGTTTTTGGCGGTACAATGCCATAGCTATTGATGTAAGAATTTAAGTAATTTTGGTTATTATCAAGAAAACCATGGAAAATGAATAGTTCTTAGTTCTTAAATTAAACTCTCATGAGCTATTTTTGTTGTTATCATTATAATTGTCCAAACAAATGTACCTTTAGTTGAGCCAGGCATTAAAATTAACAAGAAATTGAAGAAAACAAGGGTGGTCTAATAATTTTTTCCATGACTGTATTTTAATTTAATCAATCAATCAAATAATCAATCAATCAATCAATAAATCAATCAATCAATCAATCAATCTTTATTTGTATAATTGGGAACAGTGCACATAAGATAGCACTATATGCTGACGATGTCCTTCTACATACTAGTAATCCAGATACTTCCCTCTCTGCCCTTTTAGACCTCCTTCAGAAATTTTACTCTTTCCAACCCCTCATCTAAATTGAAAGAACTTCTCCCTATTGACTGGTCGCAAAAAGCAATCAAGTACTGTATTTGGGGATTGGCTGACCCATGGCCTTGTTGACCTGTACAGGAAAAATCAAAATAAAAAAATCAGAGAGGACCTTAACAACTGGTCAACATACCTTCTTAGAATAGAATAGAATAGAACTTTATTTGTCAGTGTGACAAGTACAACAAAATTACAAAAGCCCTTCAGGCAGTGCAAAACAGTGTGGGAGAAATACAATAAAGTATTGTGCAAACATAAGTGAAGTAAAATAGGATAAGAAATACAAAATAAAATAAAATAATAAGATAAACATATAATAAAATAATAAAAAAATAGAAAAACAAAGTATGATACAGTAAGTAATAAGAATAAGGTGCAAGAGGGAAAGGAGTGGAATGAAACCTTAACAAAATAAGGTGCAACATAGCTGCCATGTTCAGGTGCATTAATGACATGAGGTAATTATTATAATTATTATGACGACATGAAGTATCGATATTAGCCTTTGTTCAGGTCCCTTCCTGCTGTTGCATAGAAACTGTCTCAAAACCGGTTTGTCCTTGCAGTGATTGACCTGTACCGCCTGCCTGACGGTAACAGCTGTAGATCCACATGCAGATGGAGTGTGGAAGTCCAAGGTCTCCCAGTTTACTCACCAGTTCGTGAGGAAGGATGGTGTTAAACGCGGAGCTGTAGTCCACAAAGAGCATCCACGTGTAGGTCCCCTGCTGCTCCAGGTGTGACAGTGACCGCAGTTGGATAGTGCACTTGGTCAGTGATCCGGAGGTTGCATGTTCAAGCCCAGCCATGGGCAACACATAGCGATGTGTCCTTGGGCAAGACACTCAACCCCAAGTGGCATGTAAATGGGCATGAAAGGGCATGAATGTGTTAGAGATACTGATGGATAACTAACATAGAAACTCAGAACCATCAGTGAGTGAATGCGAGAGAGAATGGGTGTGAATGGGTAGGTGTGACCTGCGGTGTAAACAGTGGTGTAAAGAAACGAAGTAATAGTACTTAGTTACAGTACTTAAGTATGTTTTGGGAGTATCTATACTTTACTTGAGTTTATATGTTTTTTGCAACTTTCACTTTTACTTCACTACATTAAAAATTAAAAAATGATACTTTTACTCCATTACATTTAAATTGTCAACTTAGTTACTCACTACATAATAAAATGTGAATTTAAATGACACTTATTTTCACGTTTTATTTTGAAGAGGATCGTACAGACTTTTCGTGCTCTTGCGCGAAGCTGAACACACCTCTGCCTGTCTCTGCAGCCTGTGAACGACTGTTTAGCATTGCAGGACTTTTATTCAGCCCGCGAAGAGCATGACTCAACTCAAGCAATTTTGAAAATCAACTTCTGCTAAAGATAAACCACAAGTTTGTGGATTTTATGTAAGGGAGGAATGGAGAGAGGGAGTAAGAGGTGAAGGGAGCTGAGGGAGGGAGGAAGAGTTAAACTTAATAAAGCTTGGGAGAGCAGCAAATATTTGTACCTGTTCTCTTTGTTTGTACTTTTACTTTTAATACTTAAGTACATTTAATAGTAGCTACTTTAAGACTTTTACTTAAGTGATTTTTTAATGAGTGACTTTCACTTTTAGTTGAGTATATTTTATATAAGATATCTTTACTTTTACTCAAGTATGGCTTTCAAGGACTTTTTACACCACTGGGTGTAAAGCAGCTTTAAATAGTCAAAGACTTGAAAAGCGCTATATAAGCTCAAGTCCATTTACCATTTACAATTTACATGTGGAACGCTGTGGCTACAGCATCCTCCATCGATCTATTGGTCCTGTAGGCAAACTGGTGGGGATCGAGACTTCCAGGGAGGAGTGAGGTGATATGACCCCGTACCAGTTTCTCAAAGCACTTCATCACCACTGGAGTGAAAGCTACTGGCTGGTGGATGTGTGCTACTGGCTGGAGATGTGTTGGGCAGAGGGACAATGGTAGAGGACTTCAGGCAGGGTGGAAAGATGTACTGGGACAGGGAACGGTTGAAGATTCTGGTGAGCACTCCAGCCAGCTGGTTAGTGCAGTCCTTCAGCACCCATCTAGGGACACTGTTGGGTCCAGCTCCCTTCCATGGGTTGACCGCCTGCAGAGTGCGCCTCATGTTGTATTCCTCCAGTGTGAGGCTGAAGCTGGTCTGGACCACAGGGTGTGGTGTAGCTGCCTCCGGAGATCCTGTCTCGAAGCGAGCAAAGAAGTTGTTCAGCTCCTCTGCCAGTGAGGCTCCTCTCCCAGCAGCTCCAGTGTTGGCCCTGTAGTTCGTGAGGTGGTGGACCTCCCGACACACCTGTCTGCCGTTGTTGCTATCCAGGTGGTCCTCGATCCTCCTCCTACAGGCCTCTCTGATGCCTCTCTTCAGGTTGGCTCTGCCTGCACTGTACAGAGCCAACCTGAAGAGAGGCATCAGAGAGCAGTGACTGTCCACTGTGTCAGTACACCAGTTGTTGTTTATGTACATGCACACACCCTCTCCTCTGCTCTTACCGAGTCCTCTGCCTTGTCCTGCTGATGAGCTATGTAGCCGGCTAGCTCGATAGCCGAGTCTGCTACGGATGAGTTTAGCCAGGATTCCGTGATCAGAATATGCAGCTGTCCTTAACGATGTTGTAAACTGTGACCTGGAGCCTCAGTTCATCCATTTTGTTGGTGAGGGATTGTGCATTCAAGAGAAAAATGCTCGAAAGATGTGGTTTGTGTGGTTGCTTCCGTAGCTGCGTAAGCATTCCGGCCCTGCAGCCCCGCTTCTGCTTTCTCTCTCGACGCCGCCAACGTTGCCTCTCCGCAGGCATGCGGATCCACAAAGACCCAGGAGTTCTTGGCATGTCTGTCGGAATGTTGTGTGAGTCAATAAACTCAGCAGTAACACGCTGTATGACCTCCTGTCCTATCTAGAGGAGTTTGTGTCGACTATAGGTGGTTTAAGACTGTCTGTAAGTCTGTTTTCAAGGTACTGTCTGGGAGAGCAGTTAGCAACAGCTACTGTGAGCGCCGCCATCTGTCTTTTCTTTTTTTTACAAAGCACAAGAGTAGAGTCTGTGAAAATGTCCATTCTACCAAAACTGTTATACTGATTCTTGGCTCTGCCAGTTAGAGTTCTGGCCAGTCAATTTCGGGAGTGAGACAAGCAAATCTCAAGATTTACTTGGGGAGGAATATAACCAAGAGTTAAATATAAAACATTACCTTTCAGTAAGGCCGAAGGCAGTGTGGACCTTCCTAATTTAAGGACTATTATTATGCAGCTCAAATCAGAACCGTGGGGATTTGGTGTAATGCCTGGCATGAGGCAAAATGGAAAGATGTAGAGAATGAATTCAATGGGACCCCAAATTCAAGCAATGATAGGGGACTTTAAATTAGAAAAATCCATTGAAGAACATAAGAATCCCTTGGTCTCTTTTACGCTTCAAACATGGTTTGAAGTTATAAGAACACTTGACTTGTGGCCCCAACTGAAGATACTACAATGGGTTGCTTACGACACAGATTTTTTACCTAATAGGATGGACTCTAGATTTAAACACTGGATGGGAAATGGAATTACTGCCTACTGTGTTATTCTGGAGAAATAAACACTGGAAAGTTTTCAGAAATTAAAAGAAAAACACAACCTAGAGAAACGAGACCAGTTTAGGTATTTTCAGTTACGAGATCTTTTTTTTTTTTTTTAAATTGAGAGGATAAAGACAGAAACGGAACCTATAGAAATTATACAACTAATAGTTAAATCATACTCTGATATTCCCAATTCTATAGTTTCGAAATTGTACAGAGAAATTGCAATGACTAGGGGAGATACTACTAATTTTATTAGTAGGAGAGATGGGAAAAAGAGTTTTGTGAGACAATATCAACCCATCAGTGGAAGAATATGTGTGACTCTGCTTTTACTACTTCCTCCTCCATGTATTGGCACAAATATTCTTGGATGAATCTTCTTTGTTTCTTCATTACTCCCAAAATGATACTGTATTTGTCACTGACATACCAAAAATGTTGGAGAAATTGTGAGGATGAAGAGGCAAATTGCCATCACATTTTTTGGAATTGTCCAGTGATAATACTATTCTGGGGAAAAGTTTGGACAACTATGCAATGCATTCTCAGATACCAGCTCCCACTAACATTTGTGTCTCTTTATTTGGGAGATTTACAGTGGACTTGACATTAAATGACAAGTATCTATGGAAAATTATGACTTTGGCTGCAAAGAAAGCAATTACCCAAAATCAGTTAAACTCGGAACCACCTACAGTACATAACTGGATCAGTATTATTAAGGAAATACATGAGATGGAAAGACTTACCTATCTTCTCAGACTTAAAAAGGACCTTTACTTGGCAAAGTGGGGAAAATGGAATTTGTTTCTCCGAGAACAGAGTTATGTATGGTGACTTTTCTCATAATTTTTAATGAACAGCCTGTTATTTTTCTTTTTTCATGTGTTCTCTATGTTTCTGGCTGAGTGAGAAGACCACAAACTGGGGCGAGGTGTTTTTTTGGACCTCCTTATGAGCTCTCCAAAGCACTTTATTTTAATAATAATAATAATAATAATAATAATAATAATAATAATATCATTATTAATATTCCTAGTATTATTTTCCCTGATCTGGATATGTGGTTTGATGTGAATTGGTAAACAAAGTTCATTCACTGAGTTCTTTTTTCATGTTTAACTATCTGTATGTCAATTTAACAAAAGAGCAATAAAATCTATGTATTAAAAGGAATTATTTAAATTAGAATATTGTTTGACTTGTAGCTTTGTTTTAATTCAGATTCATTTGTATGAGTATATATAAGTTCAGTGTATGCATGATAATTTTTTCATAGAGGCTACTGGGGGTTGTGTGTGGGCCCTAGTGGGCTGTGGGCCCTTAGAATTATCATCACCTTTCCCCCCATACAATGCTACTGCGAGGTTCCACTGCCACAAATTGTGCTTGCTGTCTCTCATCGCACTATACGTGTGTCCCTTGTTAAAGCAAGCTCCTCTTCCATCCTGGAAAGTGTTTGAATTTTTGCGCTGACTGTGCTGTAGCAGTTATCCAGTGTAAACCTGAAATGATGTTAGAGTGATGCCTGATGTGCTTCAGTTAAGCCAATCAGAACCAAGTAGCATAGACCTACACTTTCTGGTTTCTTGAAATATATTTCATTATCCCTGAAATGTATTTTATGATCCCTAAAATGTTTTTGGAATATTGTGATATGTCCTTTGTGTTCTGTGAAGTGTTTTTGCACATTATTATATGTTTTTGTATTCTGTGAAATGTTGTTGCGTGTTCCGAAATGTTTTGCAGATTCTTTAATGTTTTTGTGATCTGTAAAATATTTTTGCTTATTCCTTACATTTTTTGTGTTCTGTGAAATGTTTTTGCATATTCTTAAATGTTTTTGTATTCTGTGACATGTTTTTGCATTGTGGTGTCTCCTCCCACCACTGGTGTCACATGGCCATCAGAGGGCACCAGAGAGGGGGAAAGGGACCTGAGATGATGAAGTGCAGAAATAAAAGAGTGATCTTTAAAGACTTTTCCTTTTTGCCTGTCTCTCCAGGAGGACACCAGCCTGGTCCGCTCAGGTTAGAGACTTCCCCAGACCGGGAAGAAGCTTAGTTGTGTTTGCTCCCCTGCCCTTTTTCCCTAAAGTTAATAAATTGTGACTTTTTGTTTGAAGCAAACCCTGCAGTCCAGACTAGTCTCTCCTCCATTGTCACAGCATATTCTTAAATGTTTCTGTTTATTCTTAAATGTTGTATTCTGTGAACTGTTTTTGCACTTTTTGAAATGTTTATTTCTTTTGGCTTCCAGGGCCACCGTGGGCGTGGCCTCAACAACCCTGCAGCAAGCGGTGTGACCATGGATGTATTATAAGAACTGGATAGCGTGGCTCCGCCTTCTACCATGTAACGGATTTGAAGCCAAAATATCCCCCGTCAGGGCGCCGCCATTGTGCAGCCAGTAGAGAATCTGGACCATATCTCGACGTAGTTGTCGTAAACTGTCCCAAAACTCCCCAGCATACGCCGTACACAATCATTGTGAAACTACCGTAAACCGCGGTCATTTTTAAACTCTAATAACTGATGAAAAAGAAACTTTTCAGAAAAAAGAGGACTTGGAAAAAATGCAGCCCAATAATACTTTCATATCACCACAGCATACGGATAGGAGAAATATTTCTACGAGGTGTATTAATTTTTTGAAGTTTCTCTACGGCCCATTCAGATGAATGGGGAGACGGAAATTTGACCTATACTGCAGCCAGTCACCAGGGGAAGCAGTTTTCGTGGCGGCTTCAATTTGAGCCCAGCGACATGACGTCCATGTTTTCTACAGTCTATGGGTGTGACATGTTCATGTGATTGAGGAGCAGCAGAGATATTCTCGGGTTTACTTGGATGAAATCTGTTGTTTTAGTCAAGATTATGCTAAAATCTTTTTTTCACATCTATATTCAAATCCCTATGAGCGACCAACCTTCAGTTTGTAAAATTACAAGTTTATTCCCAATCACTCCTGTTAAAAGTTTCCAGCTTCGACAATGTGTGTAATTTTGCAGCCTGTCTGAACAAGTTCTGTCTAAAATGGGCTGATTAACTTAATAATAAAAGACTTCACATTATTATCATAGTGCATAATTTGGACAATTCAATCTGTGTACAGAGACCAAAAAATACACTGACACATGTTCACAGCTTGGCAATGACAGCTAATTCCCATTTTATTGTTTTCCAACATGTAAACATACGAGACACTGACTTCAATCACAAACAAGACAAAGTGTCAACCAATAAAATATAAAGTATTTCACATTTATCTTCACATACAGCTCACCCAACAAATCAACACAGCAGGTTTGCAAAAGCTGGAATGCTTTAGAACATTGAAACTCTTAAATATAGATTATAGATTTTATTACTTTAAGGTAGATTTATGTACATGGATTCAGTCTGGACTTATCCATCATGTGAGTCTTCTCTTCATTGTCTTCCTCTGGCACATTGCAGCTCAGCATTCATGATCAAGAGTTCTCTCTGATTGGTCAGTTTTATAGAGTGAGGATGACAACAGCAGAGCATTAAAAATCTGTTGGTGAGAGGAGCTGGCCACTCATCAACAGTACTTCACAGATGACAGACTACCCACAATCACACAGCCGCAGCTTGATGTTCCAAGTGCACTCTTAATAGTTGGTGCAGGAATGACAACAAAAACCTTCAAATAAATCCACATCTTAGGGATCTGAGTTAAACACAAACTTGGGAGATTTTTACACAATTTCCTTTAAAATAAAACCTATCTATGTGACCCTTGTGAGAATTATTTCAGATTTTCCATATCTTACGCCCAGTGTACTTCTTCACCGATCACATGAATTCAGTGCCAGACCTCAACAGTCAAAGAAAAAGGCATTTTCAGAATTTCAGAATTAAATACACACTGTGGTCCCCTAGCTGCCTTGTTTGCTACATCCCACTGAGGTAGACAGACTCTTGCTGCAGTAGTCTCCTTTCCATCCCAAACAGGTGTCTTCAAACTTGTAATAAGTGAGTCCACATATTTAAAGCTAGGGTCTACGATCTGAAAACCAGTTTGGCTGTTGAGACAGATTTGAAAAACGCAGCCTGCCGCCCCTTCACTCACCCCTCCTCTCAGTGTTCCAAGATCCCGCCCCCCAGCTCATGTCGCCTCCTAACAACATGCCCCCTCCATTAGAGCAATAAGCCAGCTGGCATAAAATATCAGCAGCATCAACAACTTCAAAAGCAACTCAGCTCAACTGAATGTAACAAACATGGCAGTCATCCCCCTTGTAACACACAGCGATAGCCATTTCAATTGGAACGGCAGCGAAGCAGGTCTGGCGTCGCCAGAGCAAAGCTGATTGTGGGCAAGGATTTATCTTTCTCTGCATTTCCTCACCAGCTCAGTTTACAATGCTAACGCTGCGTGGCTAACTTATGCTTAAATCTATTGACAGAGCCTACCCACTCCTACCAACAATGTTCAGTCATTAGCCAGTACAGGCACAGACTAACCAGAGTTATTCAGCAGACATCTCCCACTGTAGTAAACAAAGTTATTACCTGTTCAACCAGGGGCGGAACGGCCAGTGCTGAAGGTCGGCCGGCGGCCGGTGCTGCGGCCCTTTGCCAGCTGACGCCCAGTGCTGCAGCCAGTGCTGCGGCCGGTACTGCGGTCGCTCCCCAGCCGGTGGCCCGTGCTGCAGCCGGCCGTTCGGTAGCCGACGGCCGGCGCAGTGTTCAACAATCCCAAATCATTCTGCAGCTTTTTCCACCGTATGATTCTCCAATGTTGAGTCTCCGTTGGGACCTGTATTGCTCATATTTCTTCCTTACTTCAGCCTTTTCCTCGAAACTTTTACATTTCCTTCTCTTCGATGTGGAGGGTAACAGAAGCAGCCTCCCGGCTCCATGATGCTTCAGTAGCTGTGCTGCTAACTGATCACCGGTACATGAGAGAGGTAGTGGGGAGGAGGCGGGACCATGGGCGAGATGGTGCAGAGCAGGAGAGATAGGGAATTGGATGAACTCACTGACCAATCCGAAACGCCCGGTGGTCAACTATTATGCTGCTTTGCAGCGGATATACTGAATGGATTTTTTTTCATTCTTTTTGGTCTTTATATTGCGTAGATTGGACCATAGGACTATAACGGCCTTATAAACGGTGTTAATAAGATGTACCAACCTTCCAAATCGTAGACCATAGCTTTAAAAGGTGAAAGTAGTCCCTGGGCTGTTTGGTATTGTGGTGTGTGCCACACTAAACATGGATCATAGAATGTTAAGGACAGAGTTGTCTTGGGAGATTATAAAGATAATTACTAACAAGCATGTTAAAGGCAGCTTGATGCTCCTGTGATTACAGCTGCACATATAATTCATAAGTTTAAGGTCCATGGGACAGTAGCCAACCTCCCTGGCCACAGCTGCAAGAGGAAAATTGATGAAAAATTGAAGAGATGGATAATACTTCTCAAAGCGATTAGAGGTTAACTCCAAAGTCTAGGTATGTCAGCATTAGATCCCACCATCTGTTGCTGTTTGACTGGATGGAACACGACACCACAGTTAAAAGCAAATCATGGAGACTGAAATTTTCCCAAAGTGCTTATTGACAAGCCACAAAGCTTCTGGGAGAAACTAGATAAGATAAAACTGGGGCCTTTTGACTAGTCACAGCTCTATGTTCACAGATAATGACCCAAACACACAGCTAAAAACACCCAAGAATGGCTCAGAACAAAACATTGGACTATTCTGGAGTGGCCTTATATGAGCTCTGGTCTAGATCCTATTGAATATTTGCCGAAACATGCAGTCTGGAGAAGATACCCTTCAAGCCTGGGACAGTTGGAGCAGTTTGCTCATGAGGAGTGGGCCAAAATACCTGTCCAGGTCTAGAAGTCTTATTGTGAGTTATAGAAATTACCTGATTGCAGTGATTACCTCAAAAGGTTGTGCAACAAAATATTAAGTTAAGGGTACCATCATTTTTGTCCAGGCCAGTTTCATTATTTTTTAAATGATTCTGTTGAACCACAATTCAAAAGCAATGTCTGATTTTTAATATACCAAATATTAAAAATCAGACATTATACCAAATAGGATGAACTCTAGATTTAAATACTGGATGAGAAATGGAATTACTGCCTACTGTGTTATTCTGGAGAAACAAACAGTTCATTTTCAGTTCATTTTTATTTATTAGTACTTCTGTCAGCTTAATGCACTTGAGCTGCTTATTCCATACTATGCCCAGTACATTTACTGCATTATTCATGGTCATTTTTTTAAAGACTCATTTATTCTCATTTCATGAACAAAAACAGATCACATACTAATATCTATTATAATCATATACAGATCCCATACCATCTTCTTGCTGTGAGGCATGTGTGCCACCGTGCTGCCCATTCCCTCAACAAGCTCCACCATTTTCAGACTCTTCCTCTTTGTTGTCCCTCACAAGTCTAGCTTATTTGTTTAACATCACACAATGGAGTGCAATATCACATGGATGTAGACCCAAGCTTGTTTGAATTTTTCATTTGATTTATACTTCTTTGTCAAATCTATATCATAACCTCTGCTAAGGAGCTTGTGTTGTAGTTGCCATATGTTCATTTGTTTGTTACAGAGATTATGCTGGACGGATTTTGGTGAAATTTTAGTGTTTCCAATAAAATTGTTATTTTGGTAATAGCCAGACTTAGAAATTATTACATTTTGGTTCACCAATGGAAGTTATTCATTGAACAATCATTTTTGCTCAATAACTGTCTAACTTTTAATGATATCAACATGGTTCTGTGTGCTTGGTGTGGGTTTTCAGGGTCAAGAAATCATACTATGACAATAACTTTTTCCTGGAACTATTGCTTATAGATATAACAGCAATGTGTTAACTACCTTGGCAGAGGTTTGCGCTCTCTGAGTGCTTTCTAATTTTGCTACTGTGCTTTTCCTGTTATTTATTTAACACTGCTCTTTCTCCTCTTTCTAGTACTCAATGCTTTTTCACCTTAAAAGTAGGTGTGCAAAAAGCATTCTGCTTTCCAACTGAAACAACTTTCTAAAAGATTAAGAATGGATTCAAAACATCCATTAATGTACACCCTTTTGTCCAATGAGATTTTATACTGCTGAGTATCCAATTGTTGGAAATAAGGTGATACAAATGTTACAAAGACATGATCTTGATTTCTTGAGCAGCAATTTTCACCCTTTTTTAGCAGAAAATATCCTGAATCTGAATTCAATCAACTGTAAGCCTTTCAGTCCACTTGATATTTCCTTTACATCTGCAAAAGTTGGCCAATCGTCAGTGTGTGAATGCAGCTTAGCTTTGACATATAACTACAATCAAGGCTGCACTCGCATGTTACCTCAACCATTCATTTACTTATTTTCAATACCGCTTGTCCTTTTTGGGGTCACAGGGGGGCTGGAGCCCATCCCAGCTGTCATTGGGTGAGAAGCAAGAGGCTGGTTACACCCTGAACTGTTTGGGCCACACAACAGGGTCACATACAGAGACAGACAACCATTCAAACTCACGCTCATCCCTCAGGGCAATTCAGGGTCACCAGTCAACCTAATGAGGATGTTTTTTGGTCTGTGGGAGGTAGCCAGAGTGCCTGGAGAGAACCCACACATGCACTGGAAGAAAATGCAAACTTCACACAGAAAGGTCCTGCGAAACCCAGGGATCGAACTGGCAGCCTTCTTGCTGTGAGGCATGTCCACTACCTGCTGCACCACCTCACTATCCTTTACCTCAACCAGCTCCTCCACCAAACTCTTCCTTTTTGTTGTGTCTCACAAGTCGACAAGTTGATCTGTTAAAAAAAAAACTTTTCAACACTGCCCCCATGTTCACTGATGGCATAACAACATCAGGGTCATCTCCATAACCTCTAAAAATATGGCAGGAACACTCAAGAGTGCATGAATGAGCCTTCAGTTTTTTTGAAGATCTGATGATAGATCACTCAGCAGCTTAAAGGCCAACAGGTCATCACATCAGTGCAGAAGATCTTTCTCTTCACATGCTGTCTCATGTCTTTTTCTCATTATAATATCAGTTAAAGTTAGAGTGAAAACATGAGGACAGTTACAGGATGTCTTTATTGTTATATTTTAATGGATAACCTACAGCAGTCTCCAGGCACTCTACCAAGGAGCCTGCAGACAGGAAGTCCACCTCCACCTCAATGAATTTGATGTAAATGGAGAAATGCCGAGTCAAGTCTTCTCCCTCCTGACTTGTGCTGAGGTTCTCCTGAAGGAAACAAGTCACAGCTGAGGGCTCCCCATGAATGTAGTGTCTGCTTGAACCCTGAAAATGCTGGAAGACACACTGCTGAATGGTCCTCTCCTCAGCAATCCCCAGGTAGCAGTATGTGACTTTAGCCCCAGTCCTGTCCTCTTTCTCTGACCCCTCTCCTTCAGGCTGACTCTGAACTCCATTCTCTGATTTACACTGAGGGAAGCTGACATCTTCACTCCTGCCCTGAGGAGAGGTCTGAGTCATGTCCTGCTTGTAGCCAATGGCGTAGAGTCCAAATGTTTTGGGGATGTCCCCGGGGAGCAGGTAGTGGGAAGTGCTGTTAGTGCCTATCATTCTGGACTGGGACACGGACATCCAGTTCACCTCCATGTGCAGCTCCAGGCAGCGCGCTTCACTAATGGTGATGTCAAGAAACTTGTAGTATACGTTCTTCCAGTTCATCTTCTGGACTTTGGTCATAATGATGTGACCCTCGGGTTTCTCAGGATTAAAGTACTCACGCAGTCTCTTTCCCAAGGGGACTTGCGAGCTGATTTCTGTGTAGAAATACCGGACATCCTCACACCAGCGCGTGTTGTAGCCAATGGCGAATATGGCCAGTTTGTTAGAGAGGTGCAGACGGGAGAACTCAGTCCAGGTTGGAAAGTGTTCCCACTTTAGCTGTACTGAATCCAGGATCCGCATCACCATCTTTATCATGTCTTTCTTTCTGAGGAAACACAAGTTACACAAAATTACAATACATTTGGCTTGTTAGAGAGAGCTAATACCTTTAGCAGCTGTTTAAGGGTCTATTTTGCCCTGCATATGGTCTGACATGGCACATATGTGTTTGTGTTGAAAAATAGGATGATCTGGTTTGCCACTGGTCAGGGCAGAGAATGCCGAAAAGGGGCAATTCTGGTCCAAACTGGTCAAACTGGTGCAAGATTGAAGAGTTCCAATGTTTCATAATGAGTTTCTTTAACACCAGGGAGGACTTTTTGTAACTATATCAAAGTACTTATTAGACATATCAAGTGTTAGGACAAACCTTCAGGGAAGACTGCCGCAGACACGGAAGGTTGCTAGTTCACACTCTAATACCCCTTTCAGACTGGCCAAAAATCCTGTTTAAACCTAGTAACAGTTGGCTCCTGTCAGCAGATTGAAAGGGTCTAATCGGCATTTCGACTCAGGTCAATTGACTCTGCAAGTGACACTGGTTTTTATCGGCTTCAAAGGGAACATCACACCTGGTTCAACCCGCTAATTTATGGATGATGTCGGCGTAATGTGCCCACGGAATTGCCCGTCTCTTCCGTCTGTATCTCCCATGACTCTTTGTTATCTCAGCAACAAATTCCTTCATATTATCAGCGCTTGAATGTCATTCAGACTGTGCTGAATTTGTACAATTTAAAGAAGGACAAAAGTAAAAAATCCAGAAAACAGATGACCAATGTGTCCACCGCTTCAGTGCTCTTTTTCATTGTTTACATGGTCGTGTTTCATTGTGCTGATGATGTCTCTAAAAATATGCCCTTTTTATGTGAAATATATATCACAGACTTATATATGGGACTAAGTTTGGTTAGATATTGTATGTTTTCACGTTTTGTTTGTCAATAAATGATTTTTAATACAAAGTCAGTTGCTGGTCTGTTAATGTTGTATAAGAATGAATCTTGCCAACTTCTTCTCTGCAAAAGTCCCAAATCCTTTAACTTTGACCGTCAATTCATTAGGTAACTTTTTTTTTTTTTATAAAGTTAATTATAAATCATGGTTCCAAATTAATAGTCAGTAACCTTAATGAGATCCCATAATCCCATTAAATAATTTAAATAATTATTTCTGACAGCCAATATTATAAAGTAAAACAGTGAATAGTTGTCCATTGATCATAAAGCACAGCAGGGGTTAATTTTTTTTCATTTAATCAAATTTTTTGACGAGTCTGAGGTGCGTGCCCATTTTAGTGACTTTTTGAGCATGTTTAGGGGGTCAAATTAAATATATCTCGATCAACACGCTACGTACCACAGTCTTTTAAAACAGCAGTAATCAAATCCCTCCTTAAAAAACCTAACCTCGATTCAGGAACATTAGCTAACTACAGGCCTATTTCTAACCTTCCATTTGCCTCAAAGATCCTGGAGAAAGTAGTAGCTGATCAGCTAGGTGACTTCCTTCAAGACAACAGCCTGCTTGAGGACTTTCAGTCAGGATTTAGAGCTCATCACAGCACAGAGACTGCTCTAGTTAAAGTAAACAATGATCTACTTTCAGCTTCAGATGAAGGACTGCTCTCTGTTCTTGTTTTGTTAGATCTAAGTGCTGCTTTCGACACCATTGATCATGATGTTCTTATACAGAGATTGGAGATGTTACTTGGGATTACAGGGACTGCCTTAAATTGGTTTAAGTCCTTCTTATCCAATAGATATCAGTTTGTACACGTGAACAACAAGTCCTCTGTGTACACTAAAGTAAGTTACGGGGTTCCTCAAGGTTCAGTGCTAGGTCCAATTCTCTTCTCTCTATATATATGCTTCCCCTTGGTGATATCATGAGGAAATACTCTGTTAATTTTCACTGCTACGCTGATGATACACAGCTCTATGTATCACTGAAGCCAGGTGAGACAAACCAGTTAGACAAACTAGATGCCTGTTTAAAGGACATCAGAACCTGGATGGCCAGAAATTTTCTTCTTCTTAACTCAGACAAGACAGAGATTATTGTGCTGGGCCCTCGACACCTTAGAGAATCGTTTTCTAGTGATTTAACTGCCATAGATGGCATTAGCCTGGCACCAAGCACAACTGTTAGAAATCTAGGAGTACTATTTGATCAGGATTTATCCTTTAACTCCCACATAAAGCAAATTTCAAAAACAGCCTTTTATCATCTTCGTAGCATCGCTAAAATCAGGCCTATCCTGTCCCAGAGCGATGCTGAAAAGCTAGTCCATGCTTTTGTTACCTCGAGACTGGACTATTGTAACTCTCTGCTTTCAGGCTGTCCCAGCAAGTCACTTAAGACGCTTCAGCTGGTCCAAAATGCTGCAGCACGTGTACTGACTAGAACTAGGAGAAGAGACCACATTACTCCTGTTTTAGCTTCTCTGCATTGGCTTCCCATTAAATATAGAATAGAATTCAAGATTCTTCTCCTCACCTATAAAGCTCTCAGTGGACAGGCACCAGTCTATCTTAAAGAGCTTGTAGTGCCGTACAACCCCTCTAGAACATTATGCTCCCAAAATGCCGGCCTACTTGTGGTACCATTAATCTCCAAAAGTAGTATGGGAGGTAGAGCCTTCAGTTATCAGGCTCCTCTTGTCTGGAACAATTTACCAACCACAGTTCGGGAGTCTGACACTCTCTCTACCTTTAAGGTTAGACTTAAAACATTCCTCTTTGATAAAGCTTTCAGTTAGGGACCAGCTCATAGCTCATAGTTTATAAATAAATAAATAAATTAGGTCATAAATTAGACTCATAGTTTAGATGTAACAGGTCTAGACTGTCGGGGGGGTGGGAGTCTGGCACAATGGGCTCTATCACTCTCTCTCTCTCTCTCTCTGCATCTGCTTTTGCCCCATTTGTTTGCTCCTGTACTCGTCTCTGGCTCTTGTCTTGTAGGTGGCCTGTGATCCTTGGTGGAGACTGCCTGCTGCTGTGGAGTCATGAAGCCTCAAAACTACAATTATAAACATGACACATAGTTGACCATTTTATTAGAAACATTCCATTCCCTTTATCATTATAGCTGTTAATGTAGATATTAGCATGATCTCCAGATCCATGATCGTTACACCTACAGTATCTATTCTTTATTACCACATAGTCATGAAGTCCCTCTTGAAAATGGGATGTCACATCTCAAGAGGCCTTTAACACATTTATATTTAATGGAGACAAATATGGTTGGGATGCACTTGTGGTCTGGGCACCCATGAGTTCGTCACTACCTTAAATTCTTATTTTCAGTAAGAATATCATTGATTATACTTCTAGAAAATGATCACCACAACCATTCAGACATGAGGACCCCCTTGAAAATGAGATGTAGCATCTCAAGAGGCTACCCTCTAATAAATCAGACGACAGGTTGATGGTACATGAACCTGTCCCTAATTTTAGTTCTTATTCTAGTCCACTTGTCTCCTCTTACCTTCCTTCTTTTGCCCTCACACCCAACACAGCATCGTGTGGATTTGCTGTTCATCATGAGACTGGGATCCACATTCAAGATTTCCTGCTGCTGAACAGAAGTTTTTTTCTTGCCGCCATGATGGAGGGATCCATGATTGGCTATTTGGATTCATGTTGGGTGTTGGATGTATATATTTGTATATATATGTATATGTGTATTTTATATGTATATATGTATCTATGCATATATGTGTATCCATAAAATGAAGAGCTTTATGCTCTATTGTAAAGTGTCTTGAGATAACACTTGTTATGAATTGGCGCTATACAAATAAAGATTGATTGATTGATTGAAATTGAGGTTTTATGTGTGATTTGTGGGCCTCAATGAGAGGAACATTTTGCTATTGGTTTTACCTCTCTACTACATTCCTAGTGGAAGTTACAGCCATTAACTGCACATGCACACATTTCCGAAAATTTAGATTTTAAGAGGGCATGTTTTTGAACACTGATTAGGGATAACCCACAACTGCAATGATTATCGGTTTAATTACTGTTTAAGTGGATATTAGATGTGTATATATATATATATATATATTTATATATATATATATATATATATATATATATATATATATATATATATATATATATATATATATGTGTATATATATATCTATATACATATATAAATATATATCGTATATATATATACATATATATCGTATATATATGTATATATATGTATATACATATATATATACATATACATATATATATATATATATATATAGATATATACATACATATATATATATATATATATATATATGTATATGTTTATATATATATATATATATATACACATACATACATATATAGATATATAGATATATGTATACACATCCAACACCATAAATCCCTCCATCATGGCGGCAAGAAAAAACCTTCTGTTAAGAAGCAGAAAATCTTGAATGTGGATCCCACTGTTATGATGCAGAGCAAATTCAGGAAGGGAGGTAAGAGGAGACAAGTGGACTAAAGTAAGAACTAAAGTTAGTGACAGATCCATGAACCATAGACCTCTTGCCTGATTTATTAGAGGGTAGCCTCTTTAGATGCTATATTTCATTTTCGGGAGGGCACTCATGTCTGAATGGTTGTGGTGATCATTTTATAGGAGTATAATCAATGATATCCTTATTGAAAATAAGAATTTATGGTTGTGAAGAACTCATGGATGCCCAGACCACAAGTGCATTCCCACCATATTTGTCTCCGTTAAGTATCAATGTATTAAAGGCCTCTTGAGATGTGACACCCCATTTTCAAGAGGGACCTCATGACTATGTGGTGCTAAATATAGATACTGTAGATGTATCAACCATGGATAGGGAGATCATGCTAATATCTACATTAACAGCTATAATGATAAAGGAAATGGAATGTTTCTAATAAAATGGCCAAATATGTGTCACGTTTGTAATTGTAGTTTTTGAGGTTTTGTGACTCCACAGCAGCAGGAAGTCTCCACCAAGGATCCCAGGCCACCTACAAGACAAGAGCCTGAGGCGAGTACAGGAGCAAACAAAAGGGGAACAGGCAGATGTGGAGAGAGTGTGAGAGAGAGTTAGAGCCCAATGTGCCAGATTCCCCCCAGCAGTCTAAGCCTATTGCATCTTAACAATGAGTCTAATTTATAGACTAATTTATGGACTATAAACTGGTCCCTAACTGAGAGCTTTATCAAAGAGGAATGTTTTAAGTCTAGTCTTAAAGGTAGAGAGGGAGTCTGCCTCCCAAACTGTGGTCGGTAAATGGTTCCAGAGACGAGGAGCCTGGTAACTGAAGGCTCAACCTCCCATACTACTTCTGGATATTGATGGTACTATGAGCAGGCCAGCATTTTGGGAGCGTAATGTTCTAGAGAGGTTGTACAGACTACAAGCTCTTTAAGATAAACTTTAAATGTTAGATTTTTTTCCCTTACAGCTTGGACAATAATGAAAAAGTACAATCCCTGTGACTCAAATTAAGTGTTTATTTTATCCAATTGATGTGTTGTCAAAAATGAGGGTGATGAAAAAGGTAGAAAAAAATGGTCAACTTTATGTGGTGATGTTTCATCAAACACTGAATTAAACAGTAGAAAAACGTGTACAGAGGAGATATTTTTTTAATTAGGGATGACAGTGCAACAGTGCCCTACATTTAAATAAGGGAGAAGATGCAAATGATCTCATCATTTGGCATCATCTTTAGATTACCATCATGATCAGAAATGGATGGCTGGTAAAAGGAAGGTATTTTATATGGAAAATTGTGGCTGTTGTCACCTTCTATTTTTCTTACAAGACAATTTGCGCTTTTATTCTGTTATGTGTTAACTGTACATTGAGGGTGACAGAAGAGCTTAGTGAAAGGCACAGCTTACTGCACCGCATTACCTTGCACTCTACCTTTGGTGAAATTTTATATGATGCCCCCCTCCATCTGCGATTTAGAAATGCTCAGGCCTACATAAGAAATCAAATAGCATTGTTTTTACCATTTGTCATTGTAAAACAGTTTCAATAACCACACAGTTAGCACACAATAACTCAATACATAAGCTACATTTACACTATACAATAACTGTTAGCATTTAAATCAATGTGAGCATTTCTATTTTAAGTGTTAATAGTAATAACTAGTTTTAAAGGTCCCATATTATGCAAATAATAGATTTTTAAGGCTTTAGAACACATTTTTTGGTCTTTACCCTTCCTCCCAGCCCACAAAATGTAATATTATAAAACAAAACCTGGATTTAACAATCTGTATAAATGTAAACTCATGACCTTCAATGAGCTGTTGAGTCCGTGGATACATTGTAACTTATCTGTATATTTTTGATTTGTATATCTGACCTGATTGGTCCACCTAAGCAGTCCCCCCTCCCACCTGCTGGAGAGATTTCTGTGTGAAGAGTAGCCATGTTGTTTTTACTCTTTGTGAGAGATCTGTGTTCAGCATATTGAAGCTCAGAAGCTGTCTCTGCTCTGTTTATCTTCACATATAGGCTACCAGCCTCAGAGGACCAAAGGACCCAATGGATTAAGTTTATTTTTGAAGGGAATAAGCAGCTACAGTCGGCTCAAACCTGTATGTGTGTGCTAGTCACTTCACTGCTGACTGCTTCTACAACTTCAGTCAGTTCAACACAGGACGGAATACCAGACTTTTCCTGAATCCAGGCTCAGACCCAACTTTCTGCTACCAAAACTCAGACCATGGAAATGTGAGTATTCAAATGCTGTGTGAGGTCTTTGCAGTCATTTTTGCTCAGGACTGTAATGTGAAGTCCCTGTTGTGCGTTACAGTGCCGGCCACTGTTAAATGTACAAAGATCTGAGTACAAGGCAAACTACTCTGCACTCACTGAAGCAATGTAACAATGTAATAATAAGAATGTAAATTACCTCAGATGGTATCAAAACTCATTTTTGTGTCAAAACTGTGGACGAGGGAAACAATCAGTGAAGGCTGTATTTCTTTGTGTTTTGCAGCAGATCATGTAAACATCAATACTAACAACAGGGAAACTATGTAACATGTTAGGCTAACATCGGCTCTGATCAGTGTATCTGCAGATGTGATTGTCAGCAGTGGCTTCTGTGGCATCACTTAACTGATTTAATCTGATTTTTGTACGTTTAAATGCTCAGTAATGCCCACAGAATGCTGTCATATGAGCTGTGTGACTGGGAGGAGTGTAGATGTGAGGTAAAGTTACAATTACCAACACTACAGCACGTCAGTGATTTATGAGAAACTGAGGGAGGCAAATAAGATCTGTGATTTGATTATCCTCCTGATTTATTTACTAACAGCATATGGGCATAGACATTTTGTTATGCGTCATATAAATTGACATTTGTAAGTGAAAACACATTAACCCCTGAAAGTCTGCTGTATCCTATTTGATACATACTTTTATGATACCTCTGTCTGATCAATATGATCAACAAATATCCCCACAAAAAACCCACATGAATACCGTCAGATAAATGATAAAAATAAAGGTCCTCAGGTGAATTATCAGTCGCAAGAAACACCTAATGTAATCTAACTACTATCTAACGAGATACAAAAACTATATGAAATTTTAATTTTTTTTATATTTCACTACAAAGTGAAATAAACATCCAAAAATGGTAAAAATGTATGGCTATAATTTGTGTTTTCATGCTTTAACAGGTTAAACATTTTTCTTTCTTGTGTCTATGCTGGTCGACTTCAGGCAATATCTTCTGATGGTGAACCGCTGGTTAAAGTCAACTTTCACAAAATCAAAGAATGGAGCAAAGCCAGCTGTTACTTAACAGCTGCAGCTGTTCACATGAAGCCATGACTCTCTCAGGGCTCAGTCTTCATGATTAAGCGACATCGTCATCCCCTTGCAGAAGAACGGTATCAACAGTGGCTCATTAACACATTAAGGTCACTCCCAGTAAATCAGACCTTTCTGAACAGAGAGGCTATGAGAGCCTGGAAACAATGCTGCCGTGCTTGTATTATTGGCTTTTTAGACTAAAGCATGTTACTAACATTTCATGAAGACATCAAGGATCCATATTACACTGCAGTAAACGAGCATAATATGGGACCTTTCATAAAATTATATTGAAGGTGAATTTTTTCACTGATTTTGTGGTACCTCCCTGGAGGCCACGGAACCTTTTGCCTGGATAGTCTAGAGGGCAGGATAGCTCTGCATGCATGTGTATGCTGATAGGTTATAGAATAATCACTTAAGCCATGTGTGTTTGTGTGTGTGTGTGTGTGTGTGTGTGTGTGTGTGTGTGTGTGTGTGTGTGTGTGTAGATTAAACATGACTGGGGTAAGGCTGACATGGCATCTGGTGCCATTGACGGTGATCTCGTGAGTAGGAAATCCTTTCACAGTATTAATGTTCAGGTGAACATGACTTTTGATAATGTCACTTGTTGAACACTGTGCTCTGCTTGTGCATGGAGTGGTTTAATAGCCTGCATCCTACAGTTTCAGGTGATCTGCAATGCTAACTGCCTGATTTGCAATGTTGTGGCAAATTGACAAGCGACGATCACAAGATGAGTCACACAGCCTCTATTGATAACCACTTTAACATCATGGCTGTGTCAAGTACATCTCTCTGTTTCTGAGGTTATGATGATCATATTTTGTTTTCACAGGTGAATTCTCAGATGTTTTGCTGGGGGACAGAGAGTATGCTTGACAGCCTTTTCTCCTCACACCATTTACAGAACCTCAGGGGGCACAGCAGCCATACAATCATGCATATGATAGGACAAGGGTCTGAATAGATAATGACTTTGACCTCCTAAATGCTCGCTCTCATTGTCTCCACCACCTGAGGGTCAGCTCAGAGAGGGCAGGTGACATCTCTGTGGCCTGTGCTGTCCTCCACAGTAGTCCAGCTTGAGGACGGAGAGACCCCCGGAGTGTCCTCACACAGAGACTGGAACAAGACTGCCATCTTCACACATGACAGCGGCAGGCTGGTCGGAGACCAATACTACTTAAAATGTTTTAGTTATTCATGCTGCAAATGTCAGTTAAAAATGGCCTGAAATGGCAGACAAATGTGTTTAATTTAAAATTACTTTGTCCTATTATGATGTGTGCTGGTAACAGGCCTGCAGAGAGGCTGCTGGATCATCCATCTGTCTGTTGATTTGTTGTGTTTGGATTTGTTCCTGCATTAATTTTAGTGTGCAGACATGTGGGGTGGATTGTATATGGAGGCGAGGGTGTCCGATCTGGAGAAGCGGCTCTGCATCGGATCCCAACCCACGCTACGTAGCGAGCAGGCAGGACGTAGCTAGTGGTGCAGGCTGCGCTAGCGCTAGCGTCAGCGTTAGCTTAGCCTCCCCCCTGGCTAGTAATGGCTGGGTCACTGTCCGCGGCAAGCATAGCCGAAAGTTGAAGACCCACTCGGAACCCCACCATCCGGTTCACGTTTCCAACAGGTTTTCTCCCCTCGGTGATGGTGGTAACCCGCCCACAGGGGGACAAACACTGATAATTGGTGACTCCATAGTCAGAAAAGTGACGATAGCGAAGTCAGCGGGCATAGTAAGGTGTATCCCAGGGGCCAGAGCGGGCAACATTGAGGCAAATTTGAAGTTGCTGGCAAAGAGTAAACGTAAGTTTGCTAGAATAGTCCTCCATGTCAGCACGAATGACTCCCGACGTCGCCAGTCGGAAGTTACCAAATTAAACATTGAATCAGTGTGCTCTTTTGCAAAGAAAATGTCGGACTTCGTAATTTTCTCTGGCCCCTTGCCCAATCTGACCAGTGATGATATGTATAGCCGCATGTCATCATTCAACCGCTGGCTATCCAGGTGGTGTCCAGCAAATGATGTGGGCTTCATTGACAATTGGTCAACCTTCTGGAGAAAACCTGGCCTGATAGGAAGAGATGGCATCCATCCTACTCTGGCTGGTGCATCTCTCCTATCAAAAAACATGGCAGAGTCACACTTATGACCTCTCAGAGATGAGACCATGTTGCAGAGCTGCAGTCCTCCACGCTCCTCTGCGCTTGCTCTAGGACAGTTTTCCTGCCATTACTGTTATGACAGCTGTTTTAATCACTTAGATAACTGCTATGGCTTTTGTAATAGTGATAAACATTATTCCATAGAGACTGTGTCAGTCCCCCGACCCAAAGCTCACTTAGATATTAACACAAAAACAAATGAAAGAGGTGTCAACCATAGAAATCTTATTAAAATAAAAACTTCAAATGTAGTGGCTTTAAAACATCAGAGAATCAGATGTGGTCTCTTAAATATTAGATCACTGAGGTCCAAATCCTTAATGGTGAACGACCTTATATCAGAAAATCAGATTGATTTATTCTGTCTAACTGAGACATGGCTACATGAAGAGGAATATGTCAGTTTAAATGAGTCCACTCCCCCCAGTCACTCAAATATTCATATACCACGCGACACAGGCCGTGGTGGTGGTGTAGCAGCTATTTATCATTCCTGTCTCCAAATCAATCACAGACCAAAGGCTAAATATACTTCTTTTGAAAGCCTTACTCTAAATTTATCTCATACTGATTCAAAAACTGGCTTTATTCAGTCTGTTAATGATGCTACCCATCATTTTAATCACACTCTTGATTTGGTTTTAGCATATGGCCTTGATATTAATGAACTGAAAGTTTTTCCTGAAAATCCATTTTTATCCGACCACTTCTTAGTAACTTTTAGCATCCTCCTGGAAGATTCTGCGTTTTGCAGCAAAACTGTGAGCAGTAGAAATCTGTCCAGTGGTTCCGTGGCTAAATTCAAAGAAGCCATTCCTGCTGCCTTAACCTCAATAAATTGGCCAACTGATAACTGTGATATTAGTTTTAGCCCTACTCAGCTGGATCAGCTTGTTGATGACTCAGCCAGTCTACTAAGATCCACTTTGGACTCAATTGCCCCACTGAGACAAAAAAGAATTAAACGTAAGAGGACAGCTCCTTGGTTTAACTCAGAAACTCGTACACTTAAACAAACAACCCGTAAATTAGAGAGAATGTGGCGCTCTGATGAAAGGGAAGAGTCGCGTATACTTTGGCGAGAGAGTCATAATAACTACATGAGAGCCTTAAAACATGCTCGAGTTGCCTACTACTCCTCACTTATTGAAGAAAATAGAAACAACCCTAGATACCTCTTCAGCACTGTAGCCAGGCTGACACAGAGTCAGAGCTCTATTGAGCCTGTGATTCCTCTAGCCCTGAGCTGTGAGGACATTATGAACTTTTTCAATGATAAAATTCTGAAAATTAGAGATAAAATTAGCAACTCTCTATCTCCAGCTGAACCTGTTGTACCTCTAAATGTAGTAGTAGTTAGACCTGAGTTAGACAGTTTCTCTACGATTAGCCTTCAGGAGCTAAATTCTCTGGTCTCCTCCTCTAACTCATCAACCTGCCTTTTAGACCCGATTCCAACTAAACTGTTCAAGGAGGTCTTCCCTCTAGTTTGTCCATTGTTGCTGGAGACAGTAAATATATCTCTATCAACAGGCTACGTACCACAGTCTTTTAAAACAGCAGTAATCAAACCCCTCCTTAAAAAACCTAACCTCGATTCAGGAACATTAGCTAACTACAGGCCTATTTCTAACCTTCCATTTGCCTCAAAGATCCTGGAGAAAGTAGTAGCTGATCAGCTAGGTGACTTCCTTCAAGACAATAGCCTGCTTGAGGACTTTCAGTCAGGATTTAGAGCTCATCACAGCACAGAGACTGCTCTAGTTAAAGTAACCAATGATCTACTTTCAGCTTCAGATGAAGGACTGCTCTCTGTTCTTGTTTTGTTAGATCTAAGTGCTGCTTTCGACACCATTGATCATGATGTTCTTATACAGAGATTGGAGATGTTACTTGGGATTACAGGGACTGCCTTAAATTGGTTTAAGTCCTACTTATCTAATAGATATCAGTTTTTACACGTGAACAACAAGTCCTCTGTGTACACTAAAGTAAGTTACGGGGTTGCTCAAGGTTCGGTGCTAGGTCCAATTCTCTTCTCTATATATATGCTTCCCCTTGGTGATATCATGAGGAAATACTCTGTTAATTTTCACTGCTACGCTGATGATACACAGCTTTATGTATCACTGAAGCCAGGTGAGACAAACCAGTTAGACAAACTAGATGCCTGTTTAAAGGACATCAGATCCTGGATGGCCAGAAATTTTCTTCTTCTTAACTCAGACAAGACAGAGGTTATTGTGCTGGGCCCTCGACACCTTAGAGAATCCTTTTCTAGTGATTTAACTGCCATAGATGGCATTAGTCTGGCACCAAGCACAACTGTTAGAAATCTAGGAGTGCTATTTGATCAGGATTTATCCTTTAACTCCCACATAAAGCAAATTTCAAAAACAGCCTTTTTTCATCTTTAGCATCGCTAAAATCAGGCCTATCCTGTCCCAGGCGATGCTGAAAAGCTAGTCCATGCTTTTGTTACCTCTAGACTGGACTATTGTAATTCTCTGCTTTCAGGCTGTCCCAGCAAGTCACTTAAGACGCTTCAGCTGGTCCAAAATGCTGCAGCACGTGTACTGACTAGAACTAGGAGAAGAGACCACATTACTCCTGTTTTAGCTTCTCTGCATTGGCTTCCCATTAAATATAGAATAGAATTCAAGATTCTTCTCCTCACCTATAAAGCTCTCAGTGGACAGGCACCAGTCTATCTTAAAGAGCTTGTAGTGCCGTACAACCCCTCTAGAACATTACGGTCCCCAAAATGCCGGCCTACTTGTGGTACCATTAATCTCCAAAAGTAGTATGGGAGGTAGAGCCTTCAGTTATCAGGCTCCTCTTCTCTGGAACAATTTACCAACCACAGTTCGGGAGTCTGACACTCTCTCTACCTTTAAGGTTAGACTTAAAACTTTCCTCTTTGATAAAGCTTTCAGTTAGGGACCAGCTCATAGTTTATAAATAAATAAATAAATAAATTAGTTCATAAATTAGACTCATAGTTTAGATGTAACAGGTCTAGACTGCGGGGGGGGAGTCTGGCACAATGGGCTCTATCACTCTCTCTCTCTCTCTCTCTCTCTCTCTCTCTCTCTCTCTCTCTCTCTCTCTCTCTCTCTCTCTCTCTCTCCACATCTGCTTTTGCCCCGTTTGTTTGCTCCTGTACTCGTCTCTGGCTCTTGTCTTGTAGGTGGCCTGGGATCCTTGGTGGAGACTGCCTGCTGCTGTGGAGTCACAAAGCCTCAAAACTACAATTATAAACATGACACATAGTTGGCCATTTTATTAGACACACTCCATTCCCATTATCATCATAGCTATTTACATAGATACTAGCATGATCTCCATATCCTTGATCGATACATCTACAGTGTCTATTTTTTACTACCACATAGGCATGAGGTCCCTCTGAAAATGGGATGTCACATCTCAAGAGGCCTTTAACACATTTATATTTAATGGAGACAAATATGGTTGGGATGCACTTGTGGTCTGGGCACCCATGAGTTCGTCACTCCCATAAATTCTTATTTTCAGTAAGAATATCATTGATTATACTTCCAGAAAATGATCACCACAACCATTCAGACATGAGGACCCTCTTGAAAATGAGATGTAGCATCTCAAGAGGCTACCCTCTAATAAATCAGACGACAGGTTGATGGTACATGAACCTGTCCCTAATTTTAGTTCTTATTCTAGTCCAGTTGTCTCCTCTTACCTCCCCTCTTTTGCCCTCACACACGACACAGCATCGTGTGGATTTGCTGTTCATCATGAGACTGGGATCCACATTCAAGATTTCCTGCTGCTTAACAGAAGGTTTTTTCTTGCCGCCATGATGAAGGGGTCCATGATTGGCTATATGGATTCATGTTGGGTGTTGGATGTATATATTTGTATATATATCTGTATATGTGTATTTTATATGTATATATGTATCTATGCATATATGTGTATCCATAAAATGAAGAGCTTTATGCTCTATTGTAAAGTGTCTTGAGATAACACTTGTTATGAATTGGTGCTATACAAATAAAGATTGATTGATTGATTGATTGATTGATATACAGACCTTTTAATTTGCCTTTATTCTTGTTTTTTATAATATGCTTTGATTCTGTGCTTTCTATCTATAATACCCAAAACCAGTGAAGTTGGCACGTTGTGTAAATTGTAAATAAAAACAGAACACAATGATTTGCAAATCCTTTTCAACTTATATTCAATTGAATACACTGCAAAGACAAGATATTTAATGTTCGAACTGAGAAACTTTATTTTCTTTTGCAAATAATTATCAACTTAGAATTTAATGGCAGCAGCACGTTGCAAAAAAGTTGGCACAGGGGCATATTTACCACTGTGTTACATCGCCTTTCCTTTTAACAACACTCAGTAAATGTTTGGGAACTGAGGAGACCAATTTTTGAAGCTTTTCAGGTGGAATTCTTTTCCATTCTTGCCTGATGTACAGCTTAAGTTGTTCAACAGTCCGGGGTCTCCATTGTTGTACTTTACGCTTCATAATGTGCCACACATTTTCAATGGGGGACAGGTCTGGACTACAGGCAGGCCAGTCTAGTACCTGCACTCTTTTGCTACGAAGCCACGCTGTTGTAACACGTGCAGAATGTGGCTTGGCATTGTCTTGCTAAAATAAGCCGGGGCGTCCATGAAAAAGACGTTGCTTGGATGGCAACATATGTTGCTCCAAAACCTGTATGAACCTTTCAGCATTAATGGTGCCTTCACAGATACAGATGTGTAAGTTACCCATGCCTTGGGCACGAACACACACCCATACCATCACAGGTGCTGGCATTTGAACTTTGTGCCTATAACAGTCCGGATGGTTCTTTTCCTCTTTGGTCTGGAGGACACGACGACCACAGTTTCCAAAAACAATTTGAAATGTGGACTGGTCAGACCACAGAACACCTTTTCCACTTTGCATCGGTCCATCTTAGATGAGCTCAGGCCCAGCGAAGCCAGCGGTGTTTCTGGGTGTTGTTGATAAATGGCTTTGGCTTTGCATAGAAGAGTTTTAACTTGCACTTACAAATGTAGACGAACTGTAGTTACTGACAGTGGTTTTCTGAAGTGTTCCTGAGCTCATGTGGTGATATCCTTTACACATTGATGCCGGTTTTTGATGCAGTACTGCCTGAGGGATCGAAGGTCACCGCTAGTCAGTGCTGGTTTTCGGCCTTGCCGCTTACGTGCAGTAATTTCTCCAGATTCTCTGAACCTCTTGATGATATTACGGACCGTAGATGATGAACTCCCTAAATTTCTTGCAATAGCTGGTTGAGAAATGTTTTTCTTAAACTGTTGGACAATTTACTCACGCATTTGTTCACAAAGTGGTGACCCTCGCCCCATCCTTGTTTGTGAATGACTGAGCATTTCAGGAAAGCAGCTTTTATACCCAATCATGGCACCCACCTGTTCCCAATTAGCCTGTTCACCTGTGGGATGTTCCAAATAAGTGTTTGATGAGCATTCCTCAACTTTCTCAGTCTTTTTTGCCACTTGTGCCAGCTTTTTTGAAACATGTTGCAGGCATCAAATTCCAAATGAGCTAATATTTACAAAAAATAACACAGTGTACCAGTTTGAACATTAAGTATCTTGTCTTTGCAGTGTATTCAATTGAATATAAGTTGAAAAGGATTTGCAAATCATTGTATTCTGTTTTTATTTACAATTTACACAACGTGCCAACTTCACTGGTTTTGGGTATTGTAGTTGAGCACTTTTTGACTTTAGTTTTAAAGGAGCTGATGGTTTACCTGCTCAGATTTATCCTTATTCAATAAAGAAACACCATGTTACTATTTGACTTTTAATTAAACTAAAATGGGATGTGCAGGGGGGTCTTGTTGAATGTGGTAACGATGTGTGGTGGGCAGTGGAATAAATATTGGTTTCCATTTGTGGGGACTGCTGACTGGGAAAAGGGATGAGATTAAATAGATCAAGGAATTTAGCCTGGTCTTGAGAAGGCTGGAGCTACAGAATAAATCTCCATGGTAACAAATGTCAAAACATGTCCCACTTCCCCCTATTTCACTTTTGTGCAAGCACATCATGGATTAGTTGATCCAGGATAAACAAGATATCTTGGGGGGTATTCCATGAAGCTGGCTTAGCTCAAAGCCTGGCTTATTTCTGTTACTCTTGCTAATGTTAGTGAGAGTTTGGTTCCACAATTGAGGCTTAGGGCTAGTGTGGCTTGGTAGCCATGGTAAATCAGCCAGCACAACACGCCAGATTAACTTGTAATTATAGATCAGTTTCCATTCTCCCAGTTGTGTCTAAAGTATTATAAAAAAGCAGCGCAACTTGTGTTACATCTTGAAACTAATGATTTACTGCATCAACAACAATTTGGATTCAGACCAAAATACTCCATGGAGACTGTGAACCTTTATTTTACTGAAAACATCAAGGGTTTTCTGGACAATGGTCACATTGTGGGAGCAGTTTTCCTCGACTTAAAAAAGGCCCTGACACTGTTAACCATGATATACTACTGTCCAAATTCTCTTCAATTAAATTTTCAAATCAGGCTTCATAGTGGTTCAACTCATACCTCAGAGGGAGGGAGCAGTGCCAGAGTCAATGGACAAAAGTCCACATTCTGTTTCAATAGCATTGGGATACCCCAAGGGTCAGTTCTTGGTCCGCTGCTCTTTAGCATGTAGGCAATGGCCTACCTGAGATTTGCCCTGCTGTCAGTTGCCAAATGTATGCTGATGATACGGTCCTATACACACCAGCCAGATCAGCAAAGAAGGCTGCTGAGCAATTAAGTGAATCGTTGCACTCTGTAGCACATCGTAGGGGTACAGAAATATATAAGATTGTATACATGACACCATACATCTTTTCTTAGTCTATAACACATTTCATGAGCGTGTGACATTGCTATTCTCATGAGAGCCTGTGGCTCTCCGGGGATCAGCCCTCCTCCTACGGGGCTGCGTGCCACGGCGCTTCTGGGTGCGCCACTTTCAGTGGGGTTTGCCTGTAAGAGCAAGACCGCGGCGCTTTCGCGTGCAGTGATATTTGGGGGTAACTCTGGAACAGTCTCCCTACTGAGCTGAAAATGCAAACCTTCTGGAGCCCCGTATTCCCGAAGGCTCCAGAAGGTTCCTCCCCATCTCCCTTCGATAGTCACATTCTTTTGGTTCTTCATTACAAAGGTGTACTTTCCCCTCTTATAGGCCTAAATACACTCCCATGGATTCCATCCTTTATTTATGTTGGCCATTAAGTTAAATGTGTGGCATTACAGTCATTATTTTATGGTCTGCTCAAAATGGCTGAATTGATCCAAAATGGCTTCCCTTTCAGGCCCAAATATGGTTGTGCTTTCCTGTCCCTCTCTGGGTACAGACTGTGATGTTATGCAGAGAGCCTGTTCAGTACATTATGTACTTTCTTAAAATACATCACTTTTGTTTAGTAATTGTGACTTTAAACCATGGACTCCATGAGACATGTATTTAGGCTCTATGGTGTGGGTGATAATCTGTTAATAGCATGTAAGACTATTGTGTTTAAACACATATATAAAATTACCAAACTCATAACAAAAGTCAGTATATATTATACAATGCAATAATTCTAACTACCTTGTGAGATCATAAAGCATTATCAAATCAACCTACCGTAACTCATTTAGTGTTGCTTCTAACTACTTTAAGATCCTGAAAAAGTAAAAACATTCTGTACTTAATTGTACTTTCAGTAAGAACCTCTCAGTAACATTAAGTTGTAATGCTATGCTGAAATGACCAATTTACCATCATTCAACATTTCATCACTAGGAGTACATAAAGAAAGAAATTATAATAAAACATGCATAAAGAAAACCCCATTGGTGGTGATACTAGCAGGCCATTTCATGACAATTTTACACTACAGCATGAATAAGCACATGGCCGTAGCCAGGTATGAGGTCAGGGAGGTCCAGACCTCACCTATTTTTTCTGGGGTTTTTTTTGCTTTTTTTTCCCGCCAAATATGCCCAACTGAATAAAACATAAACTCATAAAAACTTGAAACCTCCATGAAAAGTGCTTGTAAATTGTGGTAAACATCCATGGGCTTTGTGTTCTGTTTGTGCCTGTGTGCGTGTTGCGGTGAACAGCTGTTTGATTAGCTGATGCACGTACCGCAAACGCGTCCTGTGATGCGCTTGGCAGCGGGCCAAACCCCATCCAAAAACTAGAGTGTTTTTATTATTAGCACTTTGTAGATCACATCCCCGCCCATCTACACCTAGGTGACCACAATATATTTTTTTTAGATAATTCGGCACTAGTTCAGCCTGTCAAATCATCTGATCAAAGCCAGTTTATTTACTTTTATCCACAGCGGAGAGCGCGCCCGGCACTTTTTTTTTTTTTTTTCTGATGAGCGCCTGGCTCATCAGCTAGCCCAGCATGCGTCATGATGATGTGACTACTCGAGGACCTCGAGTCACATGACGCGTGCTTTGTTTTCAGCTCATATTAATTTTAATATACCCATTCCACAGAAAACAAGTCACAGAGAGCAGGGTAAACATGTCCAAGAGATTAAAACAGAATACACTGGATGCATTTATGGCAAAGAAAAAGAAAGAAATTGACAAAGAGGAACATGAAACCAAGGAGGATGGAGGAGAGAATAAGGAAAGTAAGGTGGAGCACAGAGAGGAGAGTCTTGTGTGACTTGTAGCCCAAAAAAAAATTAAAAAATTAAATAAAAATAAAAAAAAAACATCAAAAACATTTTTGGTGCACAGCGCGCATCAGGGACCTCACCTATTCCAAAATCCTGGTTATGGCCATGAATAAGCATGAATGTGTTAGAGATACTGACCGATAACTAACATAGCAACTCAGAACCATAAGTGAGTGAATGTGAGAGTGAAAGAGTGTGAATGGATAAATGTTACCTGTGGTGTGAAGCAGCTTTGAGTAGTCAAAAGACGAGAAAAGGGCTATATAAGCTCAAGTCCATTTACCATTTATTCCCATATTTCTGTTTGAAAAAATGAATAAACTAGTTATTCTTCAGAAAAAAAAAAATTAAATCATCACAGTCAACACCATGGGCTGACAAATATTTGCAACCACGTTTTTTAGGAGATCTCTGACTCACACTCAGCTTTGCTTTTCAGGCCCCCTATGGAAGATTCTGGCTTCCTGCTCTCAAGGGCGTTGAGTATTACTGTACTGTCGTAACAGAGTGCCTCACACCAACTTGTATTTGTTGTCATACAGAGGGAGGATCAGCAAGCCGACATGACATCCCGATAGACAAATAAACCATGTGGATAAGGAACAGTCTGAAATGGAAATGAGAGAATTAGCAGCAGGTTTCTGGGATCAAAAAGGCCCAGTCCATATTAAATCCTCATCAGAACAACAGCTTCCTGGAGGTCTTGATGTTACTGCATTCCTTTGTCTTCAAAAGTCTACAAATTCTGTCTCTAGGATATTTTTGAATGTAGTCACATTGATACCTTGACGGAGAAAAGCAGTTTATTTTACAGTTGTTTATTTCATATCTGTTTAGTTTGTAGTTGTGACAATCTGTCTCATTGAAGGGCAGCTAATGAAGCAAATTCAAAAATACTGTGAAAAGTACAGAAACAATGGCCATGTTGTACTCCAGAAAAAACAGCTCTTCATGATTCCTTCGGTAAAATGAGTAAGTTCTGCAAATACAATGTAGTCAAATACCAAGTAATTGAGTACACTTTATGGTGTATAAAGATTACATGAATTATAATGAGCAAACCTGATTGTTATGTCACCACAGAAGAGTAAAATCAATAAAAAATTCACCCATTAAGGGGCACTTTATCTCTATAAATGTGACAGATAAAGCAGAGAAATCAGAAATACTACATATTGTACACTATTTGATTAAAAGGTTTACATAAGCACACTGCATTGTACCCAATTACCATTGAATACAGACTATAATCTTCACATTGTTCTTTTTTAACTATTCAGACAGAACAAGCACACAAAGACAAATTAATGGCGGTAAATAGTGAAACTATAATCAGAAACTTTCAGCCCTGCAGACACTTTGGAAAGCATACCTCCTGTTGTCTGACTGCTGCAGTGGTGTTGGTGTCTTCTGTCAGGAGTTGATGCTGATCACCTACACTTTTATTTGAAATAAATATTAAGGTCAGTGCTGCAGTGAACTGGACAGAATATATAATCGTCATCTCTGACACCGGGACAGTAAGTTTTGTGTGTTACCATCTCCAATATTACAGAATAATGGGACATGAGCTAACTTCATATCATTTTGTTGTTGGTTGACAGCCTCTGTAGTGTTCAACACTCTGCATCACCGTTGTACTAATCATGATAATATTATCAGATACTAAATCTAATCGATTATAACTTATAACATTAGCTTGTGAGGCTAACACACATGCCAACAGTAACAGTGTATTTCTAATGTACAGCTGTGACAGTGTTGATGCCATGTTGCTGTTGAGAGGCTGAATTTATTTTTGATCAACAGTGAAACGACAGAATAAAACTCCAGCAGCTCAAATCAAGTAACAAACATTTAAAGACTTCTTTACTCACCGTCTGACAGCAGCAGAACAGCTCATAGTCTGATTTCAACCTGTTGATTCCCGAAGTTCAAAACAACGCTAAAAGCCAGTCCAGTCTAGTCTCTGGACCGGCTTCTCACTTGGTCCTCTTTCCAATCATAGCTTCAGCTTTCATAAACCAAGAACACACATACTTGATCTTCCGTTTATATCGGCCTTAAGCTGAACTCTCGTTCGTGCCATTTAGCATTTTGTACTTCTCGCGAGATGTCAGTTGATCGACCACGGCTCGCAGTTAACAGTTAGGTAGTACAAGGGGAGATCTCCCGGCTGCACAGAGAGAGAGAGGGGGGAACTTTTCACTTTATTTCCTTACTCCCCACTATTAAACGCACATGAAAACACTTGTGGTAAGGTGTAAAAATTACTTGTTACTTTAAAAACTTAGGTTTCTATAGTTTATATTGTCAAAAGGTACAGGCACCCACTTCCTCAAGGCTGTGGTCTAAAAGGCAGATCGACTAAAAGACATCCTCCCTGTGCTGTGGAACCCTGTCACCCCTGAGGAATGCTCTACCACCATCACCTCTGCCAAGATGGGTTAAGACAGGCCTCTTTCAGGGGAGGGGGGTTTAAGTATTTAAACATCCTTGATGCTGTAGTCTTGCCGAGTACATGACCTGTGACAAATATCTGGAACCTCACCTTGGTAGCAGAGTTTGGTTGTTCTTCACACAGTTTTATATCTATTTCTGTCTCAGATTTTAACTGTTTTATCCTACAGATAAAAATGATGATCATCAGCTCCTGTTTCTGGTTAATCAAACACTTGGCTTTGTGTCTATGTGAAAGTGTACCTACAAGAACCGATGCTATTTGAAGGCTGAGGATGGTCACACTACATACAGTCGTGGACAAAATGTTGGTACCCTCTGTTTAAAGAAGAAAAATTGACAATGTTCATTGAAATAACTTGAAACTGACAAAAGTAGTAATACATATAAATTCTAACTGTAAATCAAGTGATGAAAATCAGAAGTTGCTTTCTATTGCGCTTCAATGGAACAATCTTATAAAAACGAATTAATGATACTGGCCAGGACAAAAATTATGTTACCCTGAACTTAATATTTTGTTGCACAGCTTTTTAAGGCAATCACTGCAACCAGTTGATTTTTGTTACTTTCAATGGGACTTCTATACGTGTCAATAGGTCCTTTGGCCCACTCCTCATGAGCAAACTGCTCCAGCTGTCTCCGGTTTGAAGGATACCTTCTCCTGACTGCATGTTTCAGCTCATCCCCAAATTAATATGATTTAGACCAGGGCTCATAAAAGGACACTTCAGGTTAGTCCGGTGATTTGTTCTGAGTCATTCTTTGGTGTTTTTAGCTGTGTTTTTGGGTCATTATCCTGTTGGAGGACCCATGACCTGTGACTGAGACCAATCTCTCTGACACTGGGCAGCACATTTTACTCCAAAATGCCTTGATCGTCTTGAGATTTTATTGTACCCTGCTCAGATTCCACACACCACATGCCGCAGAACATATCTGAGCCTCCTCCATGTTTCACAGTAGGTACAGTGTTCTTGTCTTTGTAAACTTCATTTTTGTGTCTGTGAACATAGAGCTGATGTGACTAGCCCCAGTTTTGGCAAATCTGTCCAAAGAACGTTCTCCCAGAAGCTTTATGACTTGTCAATATGCATTTTGGCAAATTCAAGTCTGGCTTTTTTGTGATTTGCTTTCAACAGTAATGTCCTCCATTGAGTCCACTTTGGCTCAAACAGTGAACGATGGTGCAATCTGATACTTATGCACCTTGACCTTGGAGTTCACCTCTAATCTCTTTGGAAGTTGATGGGCTCTTTGGTTGCCACTCTCGTTATTAGTCTCTTCAATTTGTCATCAATTTTCCTCTTGCTGCCACGTCCAGGGAGGTTGGCTACAGTCCAATGGACCTTAAACTTCTGAATAATATCTGCAACTGTCTCAGGAACATCGGTCATTGGGCTAGAGGCAGGGTAAGCCCTGGACCGGTCGCCAGTCGATCGCAGGGCCACATAGAAACACAGACAACCATTCACGCTAACACAGTCATACCTAAGAGCAGTTTGGAGTCACCAATTAATCTAATGAGCATGTTTTGGTCTGTGGGAGGAAGCCGGAGTGCCCGGAGAGAATCCACGCATGCATGGGGAGAACATGCAAACTCATACAGAAAGGCCTTGTCCAACCTGAGGATCGAACCGGGGACCTTCTTGCTGTGAGACACGTGCACTACCTGCTGCACAACCATGCTGCACCACCGTGCTGTACCACCGTGCTGCCCTAATTTTCAATACATTTTTATTAACTTTTTTTTTTCAGTTTTAAGTTATTTCAGTGACCAATTTGGGTTTTTCTTTCTTTAACAGAAGGGTACCAAATTTTGTCCAAAGATTGTTCTGGATATCATCTGATTGCTCTCTTTGCAAATAACAAAAAGTAAAAAAATCAAATGAATGATGTTAAAACCCTCTCATTTTATGACATTTTCAAAGTCCTGTGCAATGCTGGATGTGATAAGGACAAATGTTTTTCAATGTTGACTTACTGTGATTGTTCTGACAGCTCGGCATGACTTTGCAGAGCTCTGTGTCGGGGCGTCTGGATCTCCTCTGTGAATAAAACAAAAAATCATTACTTTAAAATCTGTGTCTGGTTTGTTCTTTGGTTATTCCATTTCAAATCCAAATGAACAAATGATGTGGTTATTTGTTTATCTGAATTAAAACTATATTGGAAACACACAAAAAAAACAGGAATCAGATAAGGTGCATTTATACTGTTTTTGAATTAAAAGGAGTAAATTGCAAAGTTTTTTTTTTTTTTTTTTTTTTTTTAGAGCAGCAGCTAATAGTTTTTTTTAACAATGTTTTATTCGTTTTCAACAGACAAGAACAGGAATCATACAGTAAATAAAAAAGAACAAACATTTTCTTTTGAACAGCACAAACATGAATAAAAAAATGGAAACTACCAACAATAATAATAAGGCATTTGTAAATAAATAATTGAAAAATGTGTTTAAACAAAATAAAATCAAATTAGTTCAAGATAATTATTACAATAATAGTTCAAAAAAAAGGGGGAGGGGATGGTTGTCACACTTTATAGTTCAATTGTGTCATTATTGCTGTCCAAGAAAGTTTTTTAGGGGTGTCCATACCCCTGTCTTAAATACCTCAAATTCTTGTGCTTTACCTCTCATAACAGAAGTTAGTTTTTCCATTTTTACACATAGCGTCATTTGTCTTATCCAGGACTGTATAGAAGAAACTTTAGTCTCTTTCCAAGACAAAGCAACCATCCTCCTGGCCTGCAGGAGACCGAAGTAGATCAGAGTCCAGATAAGGTAGGATATTCCCATACACAATGATTTAAGTGCCTTTCTCAGTCAAACATTTGACACATGTGTCTGGAATGTCAGGGGACCACTTATTAAGTACTTCAGGGGTTATGTACCTTCTCATTAACCATTTATGTTGTAATAATTTCAATCTAATAGTTAATAGTTTGTGTTTTGCTTTAAAGCAGGCATCCGCCCACATCTTCCTCATCTATACCTTCCTTAATATCTTAAATCCATGATTTCATTCTGTCAATGCAGGATTCTTTGTCATGAGAAATAAGAGTGTGGCATATATTATTGAAATTTGCCATCTACCATCCATATGCTTTACCACCAAATCCTCAAGACAAGACAGTGGTGGTTCATGCATAATATTATAGTGTTTTGATGAAATAAAATGTTTTAACTGTAAATATTTAAAACGGTACTTCTTTGGGATAAAGTATTTATAACACAGATCATTAAATGTTAGTAGAAAACCATGTGCATATAAAATCTCCTAATTTCTTGGTCAGCCCATTTCCAAAACCACCATCTGTAGTGCCTGGTGTAAATTGGTAAATTGTGTTCTTAAGAAAGTATTTGTTGTTTTTTTTCATTAGTGTTTTAATGTCTGCTGAATATAAGTTAAGACTCAATGGGACCTGGATGGTGATTGCTCAACAGATACCCATGCTGGAGGGGATTGTTTAGAAAAAATAAAACATAGTGCAGCGCATCTGGGCAGACCAATTGTACCACTGAACGTTAGGCATCTGTTTTTCTGCTGTTCCAGATAACCCTGCAAAACAGAATTAATTACTTCAAAAAACATTTTGGTAGTGAGAGTGGGAGAACCTGAAACAAAGATAAAAATTTAGGTAAAATATGCATCTTCATTAAATTGATTCAGATTTGTATTCTATTTTTCATTGTTCTCGTTCTTAACTCATTAGCGGGTCATAGTTTTACTTAAATAATTTTATTTATTTTAGGAGTAATCTTGATTCCAAGGTAGGTAAATCCATTTCTTGTATTAAAAAAATGGCATGCCCATGACTAGGTGAGTCCTTTCTTTTTTATGGAGCCCCCCTGGTGACATTGGATAGAAAAAAAATAATGAGTGGCCTCGAGGAAGTAAGGCGAGGCCACGAGATAGTAATGCGTGGCCACGAGATATATAACGCGTGGCCACGAGATAGTAATGCATGGCCACGAGACAGTTATGCATGGCCACGACATAGTTAATGCGTGGCCACGACATAAATAATGCGTGGCCACGACATAGTTAATGCGTGGCCACGACAAAATTCACCTTTAGTATTGAGATCTGTCAGTTTCAGAGCAATGCAGAGACTGTAGCCTCTCAGTATGGACAACTTTGAATACATTTCTCATTATTTTAATTTGGGAATGAACTACAATGACATTCTTAAATCACTTGCAATTAGGCATGGAGTAATTCTTAGCAAGAGACACTTAATTCGGCTGCTCTAAATGACTGTGGTCACACCACCCGTGCTTCCGTGATTCTGTTGCGCAATTTGCCCAAATATTACGGTAGGCAAAAGGTTACGGAGGCATGACGGTGGTGCGTTCAGCGGCACCGTGGAGAAATAACTGCTAATTTCCAGACAATTTTACTGCAACATTATTGATGAAGAGCACATCAAAATCAGGCACTTGAGGCCTATTTTACTAAAAGCAAATATCAAAAAATTCAGTAAAAAAAATTAAAATCAAATTTGTACTTATGATCTAGGAGGTCCAACAGAATTTTGTACAGTACATTCCCAGGTAGGCCTACCTCTGTGCTTCTTAAATTTACTGTGGCATTATTGATTAAGAGCACATCAAAATCAGGCATTTGAGAGTCATTTTTATGAACGGCAAATATTTGTAATTGTTATATACATATATATATATATATATATATATATATATATATATATATATATATATATATATATATATATACATTTATATGCATATATATGCATATATACATATATGCATATATATACATAGATATATGCATATATACATATATATGTATATATACATATATACATATACAGTCATGGAAAAAATTATTAGACCACCCTTGTTTTCTTCAATTTCTTGTTCATTCTAATATCTGGTACCACTAAACGTATAATACAATGAACACAACAAAAAATGCAGCTGGTCACATAATACTTTATGTCCTATTTGACATTCTTAAGCTTAATTGATTCCCAGGGTATATAAGAGGCCATTTCATGTCACAAAAGCAGCACTGCACATGCAAAGGCCTAGAGTGGTTTCCTGCTTACATTCAAGCCGTAGCACAACTCAGAAGTTGTCAGCTCTCACATAATGCCTAAAACAAAAGAATTATGTGAAGCCAAAAAGGCAGCCATCTTGGCACTGCTGGAAATTGGCATGAGTGAGAGACAGGTAGCGAAAAAACTGAAGATCTCCAAGACAGCCGTTCATTACAACAAAAAAAAACAAGCTGAACATGGCACTACCAAATTGCTACCTGGCCGTGGCAGAATCGTCTTTCTACCCCACGAGATGACCGTGCACTCATCCGTTCCTGTGTCAGGAATCGTCGTCAGACCTCCAGGGACCTTAAAAATGAGTGGGCACTGTCGAGAAATGTGACTTGTTCAGCAAGGACAGTTCGAAACCGACTTGTTGAAGCTGGTTTGAAGTCACACAGCAAGAAGACCTTCATCAATGAAAGGCAGAGGAAGGGCCGGTTACTCTTTGCTCGAGACCACAAGGATTGGACTGTTGATGATTGGGCTAAGGTTCTCTTCAGTGATGAATCCAATTTTGAATTGATGCCCACTCCAGCCAACTTACTGGTTAGGAGGAAGCCTGGAGAAGCTTACAACCCAGACTGTCTTGCCCCTACAGTAAAACATGGGGGTGGATCAGTCATGATCTGGGGTTGTTTCAGTCTGAGTGGAACAGGGCAAATGCAATTGTGTGAAGGCCGAATGAACCAGGTCATGTACAGGACTACCCTTGAAAACAGTCTTCTTCCATCAGCTGGAAAACTCTTTCCTGCCTCGAATGACTGGATTTTCCAACAAGACAATGCCCCTTGCCACACGGCAAGGTCAGTTAAGAGAACCACAACATTCGCACCATGCCTTGGCCTGCTCAATCACCAGATCTTAATCCAATTGAAAACCTGTGGAAAATCATCAAACTCAAAATGGAGAACCACAAGCCCAAAAACAAAGAAAATTTGTTTGAATTTGTCCAACAGGAATGGGCTGCTGTGACAGCAGAACAATGTCAGAAGCTGGTGGAGAGCATGCCAAGACGCATGGCTGCAGTCATCAAAAACAATGGTTATGCAATCAAGTATTAACTCTTGTGTGTATCATGTGTTTAAAGCAAACAGAAAAGAAAACATGGAATGCTTAAAAGTAGTGTTTTTGGCGGTACAATGCCATAGCTATTGATGTAAGAATTTAAGTAATTCTGGTTATTATCAAGAAAACCATGGAAAATGAATAGTTCTTAGTTCTTAAATTAAACTCTCATGAGCTATTTTTGTTGTTATCATTATAATTGTCCAAACAAATGTACCTTTAGTTGAGCCAGGCATTAAAATTAACAAGAAATTGAAGAAAACAAGGGTGGTCTAATAATTTTTTCCATGACTGTACATATACATATACAGTATATATATATATATCTATATATCTATATATCTATATCTATATCTATATCTATATCTATATCTATCTATATATATATATATATATATATATATATATATATATATATATATATATATATACACATTTATTTATATGAGAATTACAAATATTTGTCGTTCATAAAAATGAGCCTCAAATGACTGATTTTGAAATGCTCGCAATCAATAATGCTGCAGTAAATTGTCTAGAAATAAGCACAGAGGTACCTGAGACAGGAATATTCTGTTGGACTTAAGAGATCATAGTACTATTTAGATTTTTTATGATGTTTAAGTATTTGCCATTCATAAAAATGAGCCTCAAATGCCTGATTTTGATGTGCTCTTAATCAATAATGCTACAGTAAATTTTCGGGAATTAAGCACAGTGGTAGGCCTACCTGGGAATGTACTGTACAATATTCTGTTGGACCTCCTAGATCATAAGTACAAGTTTGATTTTAATTTTTTTCAAATTTTTTCGATATTTGCTCATTGTAGTTCATTCCCAGATGAAAATAATGAGAAATGTATTCAAAGTTGTCCATACTGAGAGGCTACAGTCTCTGCATTGCTCTGAAACTGACAGATCTCAATACCAAAGGTGAATTTTGTCATGGCCACGCATTAACTATCTCGCGGCTACGCATTATTTATGTCGTGGCCACGCATTACTATCTCGTGGCCTCGCCTTACCTTCTTGTGGCCACGCATCATTTTTTTTCTATCCAATGTCACCAGGGGGGCTCCGTACTTTTTTATTCAAAAAGGCATATATGATTTGGAATTATTAATACTGTATCCAGTCCAAAAGTATCAATCAGTTTTTATAATGTCGGAATAGTAGTTGATAATTTTGATAAAAAAAAAAGGATCACATCTGCTTACAATGATATCCTATCTTCGTGGTCATCAACAGTTATTCCTGATAAGTTTGTGTTTATTCTAATTGACATGCCAAGAGGCTCAACAGCCAAAATAAATAATAACGGAAAAATAGGGCAGCCCATGTCTCGTTGATCTTTCTAATGGATCTGACCTGATATATTATTATTTGTCATTACTTGCTGTGGGTCTGGTGTACAACAGCTTTATCAAGCTGTATCTCAATAACACAATAAACAAGTAAGACCACTCGATCCTATCAAATGCCTGCCTTGCATCCAGAGACAAAAGTCCTGCATCTCCGGTGTCATTTTTACAGTGACATATGTTCAGGACCCTTCTTATATTGTGAAATCCTTGACGGCCTTGTACAAATCCATTCTGATCATTGAGAACCAGAAAAGGAATTTGTGGATCTCATCTTTTGGCAGGAACTTTACATAATCTATGTATCACCCTCCCCATAAGAGTAATAGGTCTGTATGAAGAGCATTCAGTAGGATTTTTATTTGGTTTTAAGATAAGGATTATGATAGCTAATCTTAAAGTTGGGGGTAAGATACCTTTATTTAATGATGTGGGGATCTGATTTAGTCGAATGATCTAGCAAGGGGTTCAGGGTACATTTAAATCTCCATCAATAATATTTAGGCCATCTAGTGAGGATAAAGTTAAAAAGAAATTTTGGGTTGTCCTCTCTAGGTCCATAAATACTAACAAGATTTAATGTAAGAGAGAATATATTATCCTGTGCATTTACAAATCTACCTTGAGGGTCCTGAATAGTTTTAATAAGCTGAAAAGGGATTGTTTTGTGAACAAGAATTAGAACCCCACCGGGGGGAATTATTATAATTTGCATGTATCACTTGACCCGGCCATCTGCGCTGTACATGTTTAACTTATGAGGTTGTAATATGAGTTTCCTGCAAAAATATTATTTTAGATCATAAGGTCTTAAGCCTGTCTATTACCTGTTTCAGTTTAGATAACTTTCTGAGTCCCCTGACATTCAAGCATGTAATTCCTAAATCAAACATGTAAGAGCTTTCGATAGATCTGCAAGCAATTAGGTAACCACATTAGGTGTGACAACAATAAATAAAGAAATAAATGAATAAAGAAATAAATAAATAAAACAGGTAAAGGAAGGAAAACAGCAGAAATTGAGGAAATACTGACATAAAGGAACACTTGAAAAACCCCTTAAACCCCAATCCCATTCCCTTACTTAAACTGAACATTGTAAGGGCAAAAGCCAATCCACAAAAATGAGGAGTGGCTGAACTGTGAAGGCACTTCTCTCAAGCCCCCCGTATGGTCCCACCCAACCCTGCCTTATATTAGCTGTATTAATTAAAGATCCCATATTATACTCCTTTTCTGCAGTGTAATATGGATATTTGATGTCTTCATTCACGTTAGTAACATGCTTTGGTGTAAAAACTCAATAAAACAAGCACAGCAGCATCGTTTCCAGGCTCTCACAGCCCCTCCATTCAGAAGTCTGATTTAGTGGGCGTGGCCTTCGTTAATGAGCCACCGCTGATACCGCCCCACACTTCCGTGTCGGCGTAGTGCGGTTGCGCGTAACCATGGCGACTGAGCCCTGTGAGACACCGGACATTACTGCACTCACGGCTGAAGCATTTCACGCTTTAGACCCAGTCAGACCCTGGATATAAAGAGGAACCAGGAGAGAGTCGAGGACCAAGGATAAACCAGGATGTTTCTCAGTGGTCTGTATATAAAGTTTGTTCCTTCAATGCTAACATGAAGACGAATTAAAGTTATTCTGTCTTTCCTCTCCCCCCTCCCCCTCTATATGTTGATGTTGATGTGAAGCGTGTGGCTTGTTAGCAGACATGCAGTGAAAATAGAGCGTGAAATAGAGTCTAGTAAGGGGTAATGTAGAGTAAGAAGGTTACTACAGCACTACAGAGACATAAACCCTGACAGGATTAGCTAAAACCCCAATGTGAATTAACTTTCACGTGTAAGTAACACTGAACGGGCAGTTGCTCCTGATAGTGAAATAAGACGGCGTCTTCTCTGTTGTTGTGATATGTAAATAATTTCTGGGTTCTTTAGGGCCGATCAGAGCAACAGTCTTTTTTACAGAAATAACATTAGTAATGTGACTGACCAATCAGAATTCAGCATTTAATAGAGCCATAGTCTTTAGTGCATGACAGTAATGTGCTGCCACTAGGAACATTTATTACCTGTAACTGTATGCAGCCAGCAGTTTTCTGTGAACCTTATTTTAAAAGGTTATTTTTCTTTTCAACGCAGTAGCTGTCTTAAAAACCTCTTTACTTGCATTATTGTATGTTATGACAGCTCTGTGTATATTCTTAAACAATAAAAGGACATGATTGCTTATCCAGAGTGAGTGTTTTCACTCTCCGACTACATAGGTGCTCCTGTGGCAATTGTGTGAAATTGCCTGTTTCTAGATACCAAAGGTATTGTGAAAAATGGGTGCTAATAACAATTTAGTACATTACGTTCCCTGTACTATGTCACTGACTTACCTGTTTTAATTAACTCGGTAAGAGGAAGACTGCAGGAACTCCCAGACCCACTATCCTGGACTCGGACCTCTATGCTTGAATGTGTTTTTCACTGCAACATGCATTCTATATTTGTGCACTTTGAGATTTGCCTGCAAATGTAAAGTGCGTTATAAATAAAATCCATTATTATTATTATTATTATTATCATTATTATTATTATTATTATTATTATTATTATTATTATTATTATTATTACTATTATTATATTTATAGAGCACACTATGAGCCTTTATGTCTAAGAGGAGTGATGCATAAGTAGTTTGATATAAACGCTTCCGTGACTGTTGAAAAAAAATAGTAAAGATTAAAAGTACATTGCTGTTTCCTCCATCTTATTTTTTTTCTTGTTATTTACGCATTAACATTACATGTAACATAAGGAAAACAGAAAACACACAAAACAGTTCATGTAGACTTTTTATTGTGAAACATATTTTTACATATAAAAACACCAAATGTACCGGTTGGTACTGTAGACATTTTTACATAAAGGACGTAAAAGAGATGTGAAACAAAAAGGAATTTTTTAACACAAACCATAGAACCAAACTGATAAAATTATGAATATATCATAAAACCACCTATGAAAGTAACCCTTCAGTTCTGACAAAATCTTATCATGTCCAGCCCTTACAGATGCCTGGCCTACAGAGCCTTTGTGAGCTGGTGCTGGGATTTTCTGGGCTGAAGAATCAGGGTGTTGCTGCCAGTTTCCTGATGCAGAAGACCAGTATGAGGGGTTCAGCATTTCCTGCTATTTGGAAAAGGAGTATATGGTCTGGTATTTTCTGCAGCTTCCTCAGGTGTGGAGCAGGGTCCTGGAAAACCTTCCCAAAGACAAGGTCCAACAGTGCATCTGCATAATCTGAAATGCAAGACACAAAAATATGTGTTTACAAGAAATGGCACCAAAACCAAAACACCTCACTGCAGTGTTGTACTCTTTTTTCATAGTCTTTTGTAGTCACAATGTCCTTATTGATTATTTATTCTCATTTCCATTTTCATAACATTTTTATTCCAGTTTCCTTTATCTTTTCCTTTCCATGTTATGCCTATTTGCCAATGTTTTTAAAATTGTAGATCTTTAACAAAGGCTTGTTTGACTTACGGAAAGCTGGCTCTGCTCTCACTGGCTTTGCTGTACATCCTTCCTCCTTGGATTTTGAGAAGCTGGCTGTAACCAGCGGTTCACCATCAGGAGATGTTGCCTGAAGTCGACCAGCATAGACACAAGAAAGAAAAAAAATAGCCTGTTAGTGTATGAAAACACAAATTATAGCCTTGCATTTTTACCTTTTTTTGTCGATAAAATGTTTATTTTACGTTGTACTGAAATCTAAATTAATTACATGAGATGTTACATATAGTTTTTGTTCCTTATTAGATACATTGGGTGTTTCTGGTAACTATATTACCAAAAGTATTTGCTCACCTGCTGTGACTCACATATGAACTTAAGTGCCATCCCATTCCTAACCCATGGGGTTCAATATGATGTCGGTCCACCTTTTGCAGCTATTACGGCTTCAACTCTTCTGGGAAGGCTGTCCACAAGGTTGAGGAGTGTGTTGATAGGAATTTTTGACCATTCTTCCAAAAGCGCATTTGGAGGTCACACGCTGATGTTGGTCGAGAAGGCCTGGCTCTCAGTCTCCACTCTAATTCATCACAAAGGTGTTCTATCGGGTTCAGGTCAGGACTCTGTGCAGGCCAGTCAAGGTCATCCACACCAGACTCTGTCATCCATGTCTTCATGGACCTTGCTTTGTGCACTGGTGCACAGTCATGTTGGAAGAGGAAGAGGCCCGCTCCAAACTGTTCCCACATGGTTGGGAGCATGGAATTGTCCAAAATATTTTGGTATCCTGAAGCATTCAAAGTTCCTTTCACTGGAACTAAGGGGCCAAGCCCAACTCCTGAAAAACAACCCCACACCATAATTCCTCCTCCCCCAAATTTCACACTTGGCACAATGCAGTCCAAAATGTACCGTTCTCCTGGCAACCTCCAAACCCAGACTCGTCCATCAAATTGCCAGATAGAAAAGCGTGATTCATCACTCCAGAGAACGTGTCTCCATTGCTCAATAGTCCAGTGGCGGCGTGCTTTACACCGCTGCATCCGGCGCTTTGCATTGCACTTGGTGATGTATGGCTTGGATGCAGCGGCTCGGCCATGGAAACCCATTCCATGAAGCCCTCTGCGTACTGTACTTGGGCTAAACTGAAGACCACATGAAGTTTGGAGGTCTGTAGCAATTGACTGTGCAGGAAGTCAGCGACCTCTTTGCACTATGCACCTCAGCATTCGCTGACCCCTCTCCGTCAGTTTACATGGCCTACCACTTCGTGACTGAGTTGCTGTTGTTCTCAAACTCTTCCATTTTCTTATATTAAAGCTGACAGTTGACTGTGGAATATTTAGGAGCGAGGAAGTTTCACGACTGGATTTGTTGCACAGGTGGCATCCTATGACAGTTCCATGCTGGAATTCACTGAGCTCCTGAGAGCGGCCCATTCTTTCACAAATGTTTGTAGAAACAGTCTGGACGCCTAGGTGCTTGATTTTATACGCCTGTGGCCAGGCCAAGTAATTAGGACACCTGATTATGATCATTTGGATGGGTGAGCAAATACTTTTGGTAATATAGTGTAATTCAGCTGAGGATCTTTATTTTTATCATTTATCTTACTGTATTCATTTGGGTTTTTTGTGATATTTTTTGATCATTTTGTTAGACAGAGGTATCAAAAGTATGTCTCAAATAAGATACAACAGGCTTTTCAGGGGTTAAAGAGTTTTTACTTAAAAATGTCATATTATGTGATGCATTATAAAATGTCTATGCCTATATATATTGTTATTAAATAAAATGGGAGGATAATTAAATCATACATCTTATTTACCCTCAGGAAAAGGGTATCTTATTTATCCCTCAGTTTTTTGTAAATCACTAACGTGCTAGTAATTGTAACTTATCCTTCCAGTCACACAGCTGGTATGACAGCATTCTGTGGGCATTTCTGTGTGTTTAAACTCACAGAAATCAGATTAAATTAGTTTGGTGATAACGACAGAGGCCAGAAAACTCAGCGATCACATCTGCAGATACACTGATCGGAGCCAACGTTAGTGTTACGTTATAGAGTTTCCCCTGTTGTTATGATGTTTACATAATCTGCTGCAAAACAGAGAAACACAGCTTTCACTGATCGTTTCCCTCAACCACAGCTTAGACATGAAATGAGTTTTGATACCTTCTGAGATAATATCACATTGCCTCAGTGCCTTTACATTGCCTGTTAAGTCCTCATGGTTAGAAAACATCGAAGCTCATACATTACAGGCTAAGACAACAGGCTAACCGCAGCTAAACTTAGCCTCCTGAAGCTAACACAGAGACAGGAGACGTGTATGAGGAATAATAATAATATTCCTCCAGCTGTTAAACTCCTCTTGACTACTGTGGGAATATTCATACATCTAAATGAGATTAAATTAGTTTGGTGATTACGATGCTGTGGTACAAAACGAGTTTGGATACTTTATGAGATAATTTACTGATTACATTGCTTCAGTGAGTGCAGAGCAGCAGGCCTTGTCCCCAGATCTCTATACATTTAACAGCAGCCAGCAAAGTAACAGACAACAGAGACTCACATTACAGTCCAGAAAAAACACGACTGTAAAGTCCTCATGGTTAGAAAACAGCGAAGCTCATTTATCGTAACACTACAAGCTAAAACAACAGCCTAACTGCAGCTAAACTTAGCCTCCTGAAGCTAATGCAGAGCCAGGGGGGAGAGGAGGGCTGTATGAGGAATAATTATAACCCTTCAGCCGTCAAACTCCTCTTGACTAATGTGGGAACATTCATACATCTAAGTTTACAGTGCAGACTTTCAGAGTAACTTTAACACTGGGGAAAAGCTCTTACATCTGCTCCTCTTCCCTCTGCTGTTAGCAGCTCGTAGCAGTAAGCACAATAACAACACACAGCATTTAAAATACTCACATTTCCAGGGCAGATAGTTGGTACTGAGCCTTGATTCGGGAACAGTCTTGTTGCAAGTCCTTTGTTAAACTGACCAAAGTTGGAGAAGCAGTCGGCCGTGAAATGATCGGCACACACATACAGATTCTTGCCGACTGTAGCTGGCACATTTCCTTCATAAATAAACTGTATATACTTAGTCCTCTGGTTTCTGAGGTTGGAAGCCTATGTAAAGAAATGTGTGGCTGTTTACAGCCAATAACAGAGCAGTGATAGCTTCTGACCTTTGCTATGCTGAACACATATCTGCAACATGGCTGCTCTCCACACAGAAATCTCTCCAGCAGCGGAGAGGGGGGTGGGCAGGGGGGTCTGCCCCGGTGGACCAATCAGGTCAGACTTGCTCCTGATTGGTCCAAAAAATCAACTATGACGTCAGCGACTATCCAAAATCCAAACAGCTCGTTGAAGGTCAAGATTTTACATTCACAAGCACTAATAAAAACAGGTTTTGTCATTAAATATCACATTTTGTGGGCTGGAAGGAAAGCCAAAGACCCAAAAATTTCACCTAAAGACTTAATAAAGTGTTTTTTTTGCATAATATGGGACCTTTAACGATACTGTCCTAGTATACCAAAATATTAAGCATAATATTAATCACGCCTTCTTAATAGCTTGGTCTTCATATAATTAGGTGCATAATAAAAAGTGTCCACCAAATCTAGTAGTTATAAATCCAACATAATAAGTAATAAAATATTCATCCAGTATAACATATATATCAGGGAATATACAGTACCAACAGTAAATGTTGTTCAGGTAGTATGCACCTTTTGCACACACATAAATTCTGCTCATGTCACCCGTGCTCCATGGTTGATTCAAATGAAATTAGTCCTGCAAAGAGTCCTCGGCCTCTTCTGGTTTTGAGAAGAGGACTATTTAGAAACCTCATTGGGATGCAGCTTAAATCTGCGGAAAGAGCAAGCTTAAATGAACTCCTTCTTCACTGTGTTGAATTGGTTACGCATCTTCATGGTTTCAGCTGAAAAGTCTTGTGCAAAGAAGATGTGGCTTTCATGGATAATCTGTTTGGCTGTGCGAAATGCAAACTTGCAGTCTTGAAAGCGCAGGAAACTAATGAGTACTGCTTGGTCCGGTTTTGATCTTGCCAATGTACAATGTGCCAGTTGTAGAGTGAATGACTTGCTGGTGGCGTCAAGTCCCAGCCAGGTTGGCATCATATGCTGGATGTAGCTAAGCATAGGCTGAGTGCCTGAGGCCCCCTCAGGAAGTCCTACCAGTCTTAATTTTTTTCTACGGCCTCTGTTCGCTAAATCTTCCCATTTTGACTCCTAATAGGCAATTTGCTTTGAAGTGGCAGCATGTTCTGTTTTCATACTTCCAAACAATCCTCGGTAGCTCCAATGTGGCCTTCAGCTTCTGTCAAATATCCAAAAAGGACACAAGATACCTTCACTCCTTCTCTCTCTGAGAGAATAGATTTCTCCTGATTTTAACTCAAGGGAGACATGTGGAGCCATAAAGTCTAACTTTATTTCCCACAATCTACAACAAACAGATACCTTTGTTGACGCTAGATGTACAGTATTTATTACTCTGGACTGCTAAGGTGTTCGAACAGACTATGGTCCCAGAGTCTTGAATAATTTGCTCCTAACCCCAGAAGATTCTTATGTGGTATCTAAAATGACCTTTGACCTCCCTGGTTATTCAGAACCCTTATCCTTCCTCTGTCCAGATGTTTTTCAGCCAACAGAACCCCACAAAACTTACAAACTTTTTAAACAAAAAAAATGGACACATCTAACAATGTGATATGTTATCCTGTCATGAAAAATGATTTCTGATGATGTGACTTCTGTGCTTTGAGCTCTAAAAATGCCCAAGTTGTGATTAAGTTGATTTTTTTTTAAACACTCTGTCTGTCCCAGCCTTCCATCAGAAGACAGATGCAGAGACAGGAATGCTCCTGCACTCTGTATTATTTCAATATACTCTGTTTTACTGAAGAATGCTTGTAATAGGCTTTCTTTATTTTGGTAGCGCACCATCTCAAAGGCCTGCAAACGTACATGTCTAAGTTTGAACCACACAGATGTTGTTTGGTTGTATTTTTAAGACAAAGGACCTCTTTCACAATACATGTAATTTTGCCCACAGCCCAATTTTTTGTTTATTGTGTGGTATTTGTAGTACACCCCGAGACTCCCAAGAATATACCTTTAGAAAATCCAAAAGTCGTCCAGGGCCTGTACTATGACCTATTTTATGATCATTGCCATAGGTGTGAGCCAGGGTGCACACTTTACCCCAAAACTTACTCAAACACAAATAATAAATCATCAAATTGGGTCAAATCACCTTCACTGAAGTCTGATGCATCTTTTGAAATCAAATGTAAAGCTAAGTATTACAATTGAAAGAAGTTATTGAATTTTAACTGGAAAAAAAAAATGTTTTTTTATGATTTTTTCAACAAATTCAATTCTTTAGAGTTGTGTCTGACCGACTTACAGTTGCTGTACAAATAAAATACTTACAAATTATTTGGCCACATATATATTCTCAAAGTGGGAAAAAAATCATCAAATTCTGAGACCGGTAAAGTTGTTCAATTAACAGGTTGGGTTACTGTGGAAGAATCAGGATACTGTTCCATGTCTTGTATATCAGGGAACCTTTAAAGATTTGTTCAGAATTCATCCTTTAAGTATGATTTCTTTTAGAATTTGAATGCTAGATTCAAAACAAACATTTCACATGAAATGTTATTCATTTTAATATTGAACAGCCACAAAGGGCCTGTATATTATGCCTTTGTGATGAGATAATAATGAGCCATTGATACAAGTAAAAACCGATGCAGTTTTGGATTGTTGTAATCAGATTGTATATATCTACAATGACAGCAATAGTCAAGTCAAGTCAACTTTATTTATAGAGCACCTTCAAGAAGACAGCAGTCGATCAAAGTGCTGTACACAAATACATAGAAATAAATAAATATAACAATAAAAACAATAAAAGATAGAAAAACGTTGTAATAAAACAGTAAAAATTTTTAAAAACTAAAAACTAAGGTGCCTGTGATTCGTATGAGCTCATTGATGAAACGCCAGGGTAAAGAAGTAGGTCTTTAAGGAAGATTTAAAAATCTCTAAGGTCTGGGAGGCTCTTATATGGATGGGGAGACTGTTCCACAGTCTAGGGGCAGCCGCTGCAAAGGCCCTGTCGCCTCTTGACTTAAGTCTGGTACATACATAAGCAATACATAAACATTACTTCTGTCAATTTCTGTTTCTAGTACTTATATATACATGTAATCTGTTTTATGGCCTTCGTGTCTTTTTGCATAGCAACAGCTTGGACAATTTTAATTTGTAGACTGGAACTATAGTGAGGGAAAGGGGATCTGATAAATCCATAAGATGTATGATTGGCTGGTTATTTCATAGAATGGAGTCTTTGAATTTGCTTGTGTATGGTTGGAGGGGTTTCTGATTTTGAAAATGTTTATAATATCCCAAATAATAGATTGCAGATGCAACATGTGCACACATGCCAGAGGTTCTCTTTCCAGCAGGACAGAGACAATAATATGCCTTCACAGGATCATCTGATGCATTCTTGTCAAATTGAATCCAAACATTGTATTTTATTTGAGATCTGTGACGAGAATGAATCTGTCCCCTAATGAGATCAGCATCATGCTGGTAAACCCAAATCTCATAGTCGCCATCATTTTTTTGATGCTCAGCAATGTAGCCAGGGGACTGTTTGATTTGGTATGTACTGCATGTTATGGTCTCAAGGTATTCCAGATCCACATGAGGGAACGAGATATCAGATGCTTCAAGCTTCTGCCATTCACTATGAGCTCTACGTGACATATTTGGGTCTTCTGCAACTCATTTTGCCAAAACATTGTCTTTTTTTAAAAGTGAAAGCATACGCTGAGCCATCTTAGTATCTCGTTCCTCTCGATCTGGATCTGAAACATATATTGGTCCTCTGAAGGCATTGAGACATGCAGTTACTATGCGCACTAATTTGCCAATGACCTCAACAAAATAATTTGAAGTAAGTTGTTCCTTAAACAACATCCACTTCTTTAAACGCCCGTGGTGACCGGTAAAGTTGTTCGATTAACAGGTTGGGTTACTGTGGAAGAATCAGGATACTGTTCCATGTCTTGTATTATATCAAGGGTAATGTTTTATTTCATGCAATTTGCAGCAAATGAATGTTAACTTCAATTTAGTATTGTGCATTCAATTGAATTATATTTTTTTTCATATATTCTATATATGAAGTATATATATGTTATATATATTCTACATGAAGTATCCAAACATTAGACATCACCCAAACTGAAGTTTGAAACCTTGTCAGATTCTGACTGCCATGCATGGACTGGCTGGACATTGGTGCAATTTAAGAACATGTATGACATGTGTGAGTCTGATCTTGTTTCAGGTTCAAGTGATAGTTCCAGAGCAATAGATTTGCTTCTTTACTTTTGGGCAAAACTGAAAACAAACCTTTCATGGAATCAAATGACCATGTTTACTAATCTTTCCCAAGCTACACTGTCAAGATATTTTCATACAATTGCGGATATTTTGAACACAATAGTTGTTCCCAAATACCTTGGCACAAATCATATTTCACGCCACGATGCCATAACTCACAACACTGTCTTTACTAAAGCTTTTTATGGTGACCAGGTCAGTCTTATCTTAGATGGTACATATATCTACCTCAACAATTGCAGTGATCATCAGTTTCAAAGGGCATCTTACGGAGGACAGAAAAAACGAAATTACCTAAAATTTATGTCAGTTGTACTGCCTGATGGACATGTTTTAGACACTATTGGCCCCTACCATGGTAACGTAAATGATGCAACAATAACTCAGCTCATCATGGAAAAAACTGAAATATTGAAATCTTGGTTAGAAGCAAATGACAATATGATTGTAGATCCCGGTTTCAGGGATGCCCTAGATCTTCTTGCTAAGTTGGGGTATGATGCTAGAATGCCGTCATTTTTACCAACTGGTAAATCCCAATTGGATTCCTCAACAGCCAATAGTGATCGTTGCTGTACCAAAACAAGATGGATAGTAGAGTCCTACCACGGGCGTTTAAAGAAGTGAAAGTTGTTTAAGGAACAACTTACCTCAAATTATTTCGTTGAGGTCATTGGCAAATTAGTGCGCATAGTAACTGCATGTCTTAATGCCTTCAGAGGACCAATATATGTTTCAGATCCAGATCGAGAGGAACGAGATACTAAGATGGCTCAGCGTATGCTTTCACTTTTAAAAAAAGACAATGTTTTGGCAAAATGAGTTGCAGAAGACCCAAATATGTCACGTAGAGCTCATAGTGAATGGCAGAAGCTTGAAGCATCTGATAACTCGTTCCCTCATGTGGATCTGGAATACCTTGAGACCATAACATGCAGTACATACCAAATCAAACAGTCCCCTGGCTACATTGCTGAGCATCAAAAAAATGATGGTGACTATGAGATTTGGGTTTACCAGCATGATGCTGATCTCATTAGGGGACAGATTCATTCTCGTCACAGATCTCAAATAAAATACAATGTTTGGATTCAATTTGACAAGAATGCATCAGATGATCCTGTGAAGGCATATTATTGTCTCTGTCCTGCTGGAAAGAGAACCTCCGGCATGTGTGCACATGTTGCATCTGCAATCTATTATTTGGGATATTATAAACATTTTCTCAGATCCCCTTTCCCTCACTATAGTTCCAGTCTACAAATTAAAATTGTCCAAGCTGTTGCTATGCAAAAAGACACAAAGGCCATAAAACAGATTATATGTATATATAAGTACTAGAAACAGAAATTGACAGAAGTAATGTTTACGTATTGCTGTCATTGTAGATATATACAATCTGATTACAACAATCCAAAACTGCATCGGTTTTTACTTGTATCAATGGCTCATTATTATCTCATCACAAAGGCATAATATACAGGCCCTTTGTGGCTGTTCAATATTAAAATGAATAACATTTCATGTGAAATGTTTGTTTTGAATCTAGCATTAAAATTCTAAAAGAAATCATACTTAAAGGATGAATTCTGAACAAATCTTTAAAGGTTCCCTGATATACAAGACATGGAACAGTATCCTGATTCTTCCACAGTAACCCAACCTGTTAATTGAACAACTTTACCGGTCTCAGAATTTGATGATTTTTTTCCCACTTTGAGAATATATATGTGACCAAATAATTTGTAAGTATTTTATTTGTACAGCAACTGTAAGTCGGTCAGACACATCTCTAAAGAATTGAATTTGTTGAAAAAATCATAAAAAAACAAATTTTTTTCCAGTTAAAATTCAATAACTTCTTTCAATTGTAATACTCAGCTTTACATTTGATTTCAAAAGATGCACCAGACTTCAGTGAAGGTGATTTGACCCAATTTGATGATTTATTATTTGTGTTTGAGTAAGTTTTGGGGTAAAGTGTGCACCCTGGCTCACACCTATGGCAATGATCATAAAATAGGTCATAGTACAGGCCCTGGATGACTTTTGGATTTTCTAAAGGTATATTCTTGGGAGTCTCGGGGTGTACTACAAATACCACACAATAAACAAAAAATTGGGCTGTGGGCAAAATTACATGTATTGTGAAAGAGGTCCTTTCAAATTTTATTCTTTCTTATTGTTTAGATATAGATTGTTTGATATCAAATTGCTTATCGGAAGATTTTCGGAAGTTGATAAAGTTTTTGTTATTCATCTAAGGTCCTCCTCCTGTGAGACCCTCCTCAGAAGTCAAAACCAGAGAGACACTTTCCTCTCTCTTCTTCTTTGACTGTCAACCCAACACTTTGTTTTACATCTCCAAAGCTCTCCTTTTACTCCTATTTCTCCCACATCTTTTTGTCTAAATTTTGTAACACGCCTGCTTACTTTCTTTATATGTCAGTAAGCTATAAGACTCTAAACATTTGCTTCATAGTAAATAGACTTTTGTTATTAATTTCAGAATAACATTCTTCCAGCTAACGAATAATACGTTTTTGGGATTAAATGCAAATCAATTTTTTCATCTAATTGAGACCTCAAAGCCCCAAGCTCCAGCTTCCTCTTTAAAAGAACCTGCTAGTAGTATCTAAACTGGCATCTTTCTCTTGTGAAACCCAGGACCAGCTTATGCTGGCACATCATCTGGATCCATCGCCCTGGATAGAGTGTGGACTTCTCAGCATCCATTGTGGATGACTCCGAACCAGAGCAGTCCTTCAGGTTCTCCAGGACCTCAGGACCGGTTTGAGATCCAATCCAACAGTAAAGTATACGTCAAAGTAGGACTGCGATTCTGAATGCCTAAAGATGGGCTTGAGTGTCCGGGTTTTATTCCATTAATTTCCCTTTGATTTTACCTTTCTAAAGTAGGTTAATTGGTTAAATTATTCCTCTATAAGCACTCGATATACTTAACTGATCAGTATGACTCTGGCATTTATTCCTTCTTAAGTGTTTAATTTCATTTTGTCTTGTATAAAATCATCATCTACTTTTAAAAATTCACCCTAATATTTAAAGTTCTGTCTGTTGGTCTTCTATTTGGAAGATTGACAACACTACTTGAGAGTTTTGGCTTTAGACTTGAGATTGATGAAATCAATAAAGTTGGATATAATTGATTTATCTGATTTAAATGAAATAATTAATAAATCAATTAATGAATTAAATGTTGCCTTTTTATATAGAATAGATAGCGCCTCTTTAATTAACAAAAGAAAAATGGTTATGACATGAAAATTAATATCTTTAATTAATATCCAGTAATATCCCGAATAAAATTGCTATACCAGAAACCAACAAAAGCAGAAGCCACATAGAAGAATGCTTTGGTTTTTTTTAACTGCAACAGAGGAGAATTACGGTAGTGCATTGCATTCACTGAATTAAAAAAAAACAACTATAAGACACCTTTTCTCGTAATTATAAGATCAGGTTCTGGTAATAACATGAAAAGATCATATCATTACAAGATCAGGATCTTGTAATTATCAGAAAAGATAAAGAAAAAGGAAATGCCTGAAAATCTCTCACAGTGGCAATGATGGGGCTATTGCAGTTGATCTGCTATTACCATCATCTTGGTTTAAGACACAGGAAAATACAAATGTTTTTAAAAAATGGGGAAGGTGTTATTAAAAGTATGCCAACACTACGCAGGCATCCACAGAGGTAAAGAGAGGAATCTGAGTTTAAAAGAAGACCCTGAGGAGGTTGTGCATGGAGAACAACCTTCCCAGCAGATAGTGTGTGACACTGAATTACAAATGGAAACCAACTAAAGACTGTGGTCAAGCCAGCAGTAACTCCAACCTCTGTGGTCAAATCAGCTGCTCTTACATTTCAAGTGTACATGTATTCTCAGCATTATGGTAATTTCGGAGATACAAGTTATTTACTTCTGGTTTGCAAAATAAAGGTATTTGAAACAGTAAGTTATATATCAAACCAACCATTTAAAGCCCTAATTTCCTTGTGCAGCACAGGGTGGCGAAGGGTGATAGAGCCTGGTGCAGCCCGGGCAGTGGTAGTTTCATCTGGCACACTGCCGTGTGCAGTCAATTTGGCAATTTGGTAGACCGGCTGCACCAAGATGGGTATGGCGGCGCACCAGGGGGAGGTGCCAACAGGTTCAGGTTGGTGCAGTGACAATTTCGTGCCTGGTCTACAAAATTCAAGCCCATAATATTGTTTGAATATTTTTTGTTCTGCATTAATGTGGAGAAATACCAAAATAAAAGTTCTTTATGCTTAATAATTCCCGGCTATGGGTGGTATATTTTAGCCTTGCAGAGCAGACAGACCTGCCTGATTCTAAAATCCTGCAGCTCTGTCTTGCAAGCCTCCGTTGTCCAATGAATTCACTCGGCTGAATTCTTAACTGCCCAATCAGGGAAGAGAGGTGGGAGCTGTAGAATGCGGACGTGACGACATCCGGAAGTTGAAAACCGGAAATTGAGAACGGACTTGCGGATAAGCCTATTGTCCTCATAGATACTTAGTAAAACTTGGTGAAAGCTGCCCTCCTCAGAAGTTTACTTGTAGGGATTGTCTTTGACGAGGTTCATTTCACATATAAGTGTTAAATGAATCATCTGTGTGCTACAATTTAATTTAAGACGATAGTATAAGGCCGTCGGCTGTTAGCCGCTAAGTTAGCGGCTAACAGCTAACGGTCATTAACTGTTGTTAGCTGTTAACGGCTAAGTTAGTGGCTAACAGCTAACAGTCAGTAACTGTTGTTAGCTGTTAGCGGCTAACTTAGCCGCTATGTATGCTACATTTTTTTTCAATTCTTTATTCAGCCATTTTAAGTAACAAACAGGCACATTTTGCATCATACAATCTTCAAAAATCACTGAGCAGCATCAGCAACCAATATAAACAAAATAATAAAATAAAATGTATATATAAAAGAAAAAAAAAGACAAATTCAATGAAAACATTGCTACATTATAGAGGCAACCCTGCTTGATGTGGATTGGTCTGTGATGAATGTGACGAGCAAAATGATTGTCCAATCACAAGCTTGTGTTTTTTTTTTAAATGGTCTGCCCCTGAAAACCAATTTACAGGGCTCCTACCCAGATGGACTAGTGAAATATTTCTGTGGCAGATATATGGAGCTGTCCATCTGGCTTGTCAGGTTAGGTATATTTGACTTCTACACACAGAAGACTACAACTTTACTTTATATCAAACATTTCTGCTACACCAATTTGGAGAAATTCAACTATGAAACCCCATGTTTATACCTGCAGATTGCAGATTTGCAAGCCACTGTAAAAACACTTTTCTCTGGAGACCGGAAGTGACGTGACCAAGATGGCAGCACAGTAGCGTAACTCCGAAACCATGTTTAAACTTTTAAAACAAATAACCCTTATAACTGTCACCGTCTATTAAAAAATACGCAACGAGGTCATGCCAAAACCACAAGTTGGCAAACAGTGCGACCTTTTCACTCGTGGAAGAAAGACTGGCATTATCACAACCCAACTGAGCTCTCCGAGTAGCACGGATGCTAATGCGGCTATTGCTAATACGAGCATGGCTAGTATCGAAGATGTGCTGTGTGAACTCAAGTCACTTCGGTCAGATTTTGGAACACAGTTTGATGTGGTGGACCAGAAGCTGGTGGATATGACAAACACACTTGCAACGCTGAAAGACACAGTTGACGAGATACAACAAGACGTCGCGAACAACACAACCCGCATTGACCAGGCGGAGGCCTGCATTGATGGAACAGAAACAGCGCAAGGAGAAGCCGAAACAGCCGAAAGTTAGCTATCAAACGAATCTCTCTCCTGGAAGCAAAAACCGAAGATCTAGAGAACCGAGGAAGGAGAAAGAACTTGCGCATCTTTGGATTACGAGAGGGAGCAGAAGGGACATGGCCACTCATTGATTTCATTAAGGAAATGTTACCAACTTGGCTGGGTTTATCTGCCCAAAAGACATTCACTTTAGAACGAGTGCACCGTACACTGGCCCCCGGGAGACCGAACCACAACAGAGCTGTGTTGGTGAGGTTTCTGTTGTTCCAGGAGAAGGAGTTTGTCTACTGGGAGAGTAGAAAGAAGGAGATCAGGCACGACGGGCTAAAAATCACTTTTACTCAAGATCTATCAGCGGAGACGGTACGTGCACGGAAAGAGTTTCAACCTGTGATAAAGAGCTTCATAGACATCAACACCTTCCGGGGGTTCCAATACAACCCGTGCAAACTCAGGATCCTGCACGGCGGCAAGATGCATCTTTTCTCTGCACTGCAGGAGGCCCAAGACTTCTATAAAGGGATACCACAAGCAACGGCAGATATCAGCAAAGAGTGAACTGTAAAAATGTCCGGAAACTGCAGTGGAGACTGAATAAATAGATTCAGGAGCTGAGACTTATATATATCAAAACAGGTGAAATCTGCACACACTTAACTTAATTACATAGAAGGTAACGTTACTTACTATGTGTGTGTTTTTGTTGTCACACAGATTGAACTAAAATGATTCAGCTATATCTTAAGTTAAATTAATGTTGGCAGTCTTAAGTTAGGGAAAATAAAGTCATGCCATTGAAAAGGGTTAATAGATTACTTTCAAATAACACGGTAGAGGGGTATTGACATAGATTGTGTCATGTGGACTAGTTGCTCCACATTTTTGTGGATCAGCGTTCTGGTAATCCACTATATTCAAGGGGGAGAGATGTGCATTTCACGGGAGAGAATGCACTTGTTCAACTGGGGAATGTTCAGAAAAAGTTCTAAAGTTGAAAGTGTGTGTGTGTGTGTGATTGGATGTGGAATTTGCACCATTACTGTCATGATATGTGTGTGTACCAGTGGCGATTGCTCTAAGACTGCAAGGGAAGCTCAGCTTCCCCTAAAATGTCCCCCAAAAAAGTGGTGATATGTCCTGCTGTGTGTACATTTCATTGACTAAATATGCGCTAGAATACCTTCATCTTTTGTTCAGAATCAGCTACTTATCACAGGTAACTGGTGCGACTTCCTTCTCATTCATCCCCGCTGCATCTTAGTGCTTCAACACAGCCGGACGCTGAGCGTCTTCTGACTTCACGATTAAATATAGAGTGGGTTGTTCCACTGTGGAAACTGGACGGTCATTGGATAAACGCTGGGCTTTGTCCCGCCCATCGGACGCTCAGCGTCTATGAGGCAGTGGGCTGGCCTGGACGCTCAGCTTCTGCATGATGATTGGATGATCTGTCTGAGGCCGAATCCTTTTTTGATTGACAGTGAAATGAGCCAATCAGCGATCTTGAAGGCTCACCGTTCACCGGGGTATCTTCTAAGTTTTACATTCAGTTGTTCTGGCCTGATCCGGAGGCTTTATTGATCACCAGCGTTTTATCTTTCTTAAAAATGTCTAGCGTTGTGTTTGAAGATTCTCTCCTGTCAATTTTTCTTTTCACAAACGAGCAGCTGTGGCTGGGGAGCTTCTCTCTCTCTCACTCACATTCACAGCCCGTCAAACAGTAGTTTCACATAGCTGCTCCAGCTGCTAGCAAGCTGCACGTCATGGCAGATAGTATGAATGTTGTAGACCAGATTTTGGCGAGGCCATTTGATTGTCTTCCTTACGAAGAGAAAACTAGAGTTAAACAGCAGGGCAGATCAACTCCTAGATTGATTTAGTGCAAAAGGTGAGGAAAAGTATCAGATCTTTTAAGCATTCCTGGTATGACAAGGTGAGATGGCTGATTGGAAGTGCTGTCACAAATAAAATGTGTTGTCTGGTCAAAAGTGGGTTTTGGGGAATAAAATCCCTGGAAAAGACACCTAGTTGGTACAACAGGGTCACAGATCATTTACATAAATAAATAAATTTATGATGTAGGCCAGAAGAAAAATGAGCTTCCCCTCCCTGACTGACCAGCAGCCGCCACTGGTGTGTACATATGTACGCATATTTTGGATATATATGAATGTATGTGTGTATATGTACATATATATAGATATGTGTGTGTATATGGGTATATATGCACATATTTATTCTTTTCTTTTTTCTCTTCCCATGCTCTAAATCTTCTTAGATAATTGAAATATAAATATAGAGAGGCCAAAACAGGATAATAATTTAAATACAATTGTTACAAGTTGGAATGTCAGGGGATTGAGAAAGATAACCAAAGTGAAACAAATATTAAACAGGATAAAATGTTTAAAATGTAAGATCATATTCATTCAAGAATCACACTTAATCGCATCAGATATTCAAATACTGACCAAAAGATATCCTGGCCAGTTGTTTCACGCTCCCTTCACTAGCCATGCTAGGGGAGTTGTCATTTTAATTCATAAAACAATACCATTTAAAAAATCAAAACTCATTACAGACCCAGGGGGGAGGTATATCATCATACAAGGAACTATATTGTTGCAAAAAATAAACTTTATAAATATATACGGCCCCAGTGAAGACTTACCATCCTTTTTTGAAAAACTGTTTTTAACCATTTCTTCTTTAGAGGGCAAATATATTATTGGAGGGGATTTCAACTGTACTTGAGATCCAATTCTAGATAGGTCTTCTCAAAAAGATAGCACACATACCAAGACGAGGAAGCTACTTAACAACTACATACAAGATCTTAGATTAAAGGACATCTGGAGAGTCACTAACCCTACAAATAGACAGTACTCATGTTTCTCAAGTGTTCATAAAAGCCACTCGCGCATTGATTATTTTTTTATATCCATGGAACTACAACCATATGTGGAAGAATGTTGGTACAACAGTATTGTAATAAGTGACCATGCACCCATTTCTATGAAAATACAATTAGGTAAACTTGAACAAAACCCCAAAAGATGGAGACTACAAACATTTCTTCTGAAAGACAAATCATTTGTCACATTTGTTGGAAAATGTATAGATGAATATTTTGAAAATAACAAGGAACAGACCTCAGCCAGTATAAGGTGGGAAGCTTTTAAAGCTTGTATAAGGGGAGAGATAATGATAGAAAATGAATTTTATAATTGTAATGACCCAGAAAAGCTACATAGATTAATCCTCATGAGAGCTAAATACGATAAATTGACAACCGATAAAGTGGCAAAAAACTTAATGTGGACTAAATAAACATTTTACGATCAAGGTGAAAAAGCAGGTAAATTGTTGGCATGGAGAATAAAAAAACAACAAGCAGAGAGAGCAATCCTTAGTATTAAAACAGCTGAGGATAATTTGACTTCAGACCCTTTAGAGATAAATAAAAGCTTTAGAACATTTTATAAATTATTATATCAATCAGAGTGTGATCAAAATGATGAAGTCCAAAACAAATTTTTAGATAGATGACCATTTCAAACTCTATCCGAGGAAAATAAATTGATACTTGATAGCCCACTCACAGTAAATGATATATCAGAAGCCATAAACGACATGATAGCGGCAAAGCACCTGGGCCGGATGGGCTGCCAGTAGAATTTTATAGAATTTTTAAAAATAAATTGATACAGCCCCTACTAAATATGTTCAGAGAGTCTTTTGAACTGGGTACTCTCCCAGAATCATTAAGATTGGCAACAATTACTCTTATCTTAAAGCCTAACAAACCACCAACAGAGTGCTTGTCATATAGGGGAATTAGTCTCATGGGTTGTGATACAAAAATATTATGCAAAGTACTCTCCAAAAGATTAGAAAAATACATGCCAAATTTGATTGCTGACGACCAACAAGGTTTCATAAAAAAAAGACAAGGTTATCACAATATCAGACGTGCTCTCAACATATTATTTGAGAAACATGGTGCAAAAAATACACCAATGCTGGCAGTAGATGCATGTCAAGCATTTGATAGAATTGAGTGGAATTATCTATTGAAACTTCTTCCAAGATTTGGTTTGGGAGAAACATTTATACAGTGAGTTAAACTGTTATATACAAATCCTACAGCACAAATTATCACCAATAATAACATCTCAAAACCCTTTAGTCTACAGCGCTCGACTAGACAGGGATGTCCACTGTCTCCATTGTTGTTCACACTAGCTTTGGAGCCTTTGGCTGTTGCAGTGAGGATTCAGGAAGGGATATCAGGTGTTAACACTGGAGGTCTAAATCATATAATTTCATCGTTTGCAGACGATATTATCTTTTTTTTGACAGATCTCAATAATACTCTCCCTAACAATTTTGCCTAAATTTTTGTATTACTTTCAGACACTTCCCTTGCCATTGCCACCTTCCTTTTTTGATAACTTAAATAAGATGATTAGCCAATTCATTAGTTTTATTCATTAAATTATTATACCTGCCCTATGAAAGAGGGGGCCTGCAGATTCCAAACTTAAGATGGTACTACATGGCAGCACAGCTGACAGCAGCCTCACACTACTTTTATACAAAATCACCTCCAGCCTGGGTAAATATCGAACAACAATCTATTCCAGAATTGCCAATATGCAATTATCTTTACTCTGCAGACTTACATAAGCTGAAAAAACAGACAAAAAAACCCTTCTTGAAAAATACTATTATTGTATGGCACACAGCACACAAACATGTGGGAGAAACTATAAAAACGTCCCAGTTTACCCCTCTTTGGAATAATGACCAATTCATACCTGGCAGAAATGATGGAGGGTTTAAATTATGGAAAAATAAGGGCATTCAGGCAATCAAGGATCTATATATCAATGGAAAACTACTCACATTCAATGACCTATCTGAAAAATATCAACTTCCAACAAAACACTTTTATAAATATTTACAGGTTAAAAATTTTTTGTCGTCCAGGTTCAAGGAAACATGTATTCCTGAGTTGTCATCTATTGAACAAATGTTAAAACAAGAAGAAAAAGGCGTACTATCTAAATACTATAATCTGATTATGATGAACTTTAAGGACTCTGCAATAGATAGACTGAATGCCTGGAGAAAGGATATACGGGAAGACATAGAAGAAACAGAATGGAATGAGGCCTGTCTGAAAGCACAAAAACAAACCATAAACACACGTCTTAAATTATTACAATATAAATGGTTAACAAGGATTTATCTAACCCCTGAAAAACTCCACCATATGTCAAGTTATATTCCAGATACATGTGCTAAGTGCCACGATAATAAAGGAACTCTTATTCACTGTCTTTGGGAGTGCTCAGAGATACAGAGATTCTGGAAAGATATAATTAAATGTATCTCTGAAGTATTTAAAATGAAGATTCCTTTATGTGCAAAGCTTTGTGTACTCGGAATATACCCCAAGAACTTTGTGTCTACAAAGAAACAAATTAAAGTGTTGGACTTTGGACTATTGCATGCAAGGAGAGCTATTGCATTGAACTGGAAGAGCATGGAAGGTCCTTCTGTAAAACAATGGATAAAAGAACTGTCAGACTGCATCGGATTGGAAAGATTGACTTATATAACCAAAGGGAAACTGGAGGAATTTGTACTTTTGTGAGAGCCATATATGTACATTATAGCATCTGGAAAATAGGGAGATGATATTTAAATTATCAATTTTCTATTTTTATTTTTAATATTATTTTACTGTTATAGTTTGGTCTTGTCCTTCTGTACACACAGGTATGAGAATGGATGTGTGTATGTGTGCATACATATGGGTTTATATATATATGTGTGTATACTTGTATGTTTATAAGAATATATGTAGTTACGTGCTACTGAGGTACGTGTATGTGTGTACATTCCAAAGTATGTATGTGGACAGGTGTTTGTGCACATATATCTAGGTCATTTGGTGCAAATCTACTCTGTATGAATGTGTGAGTGTGTGGATGTTTGTATTTTGATACATGTTCTTTATAGTAAATAGAATGTACAGTTCACCTTTCATTATAAAACTTGAAAACTAATAATAAATATATTATTAAAAAAAAAAAAACACTTTTCTCAATAATCCCTGGATATGGGTGGTACAGTTTGAGAAAAAAGTATGTGAACCCTTTGGGATTACTTGGATTTCTGCTTAAATTGGCCATAATATTGTTCTGATCTTCATCTAAATCACATCACTAGACAAACACAGCTGGTTAAGCTAATACTGCACAAAAAAGTTACAAGTTTTTGATTTTTTTAACACAATATGTAAAGATTCACAGTGCAGGGTGGAAAAAGTATGTGAACCTTTGGATATAATAACTGGTTGACCCTCCTTTGGCAGCAATAACCTCAACCAAAGATTTCCTGTAGTTGTAGATCAGACCTGCACAACAGCCAGGAGGAATTTTGGACCATTCTTCTACAAAAAACTGTTTCAGTTCAGCAATATTCCTGGGATGTCTGGTTTGAATTGCCCTTTTGAGGTCTCGTCACAGCATCTCAATCGGGTTGAGGTTGGGACTCTGACTGGGCCACTCCAAATGCAGTATTTTCTTCTGTTGAAGCCATTCTGTTGTTGATTTACTTCTATGCTTTGGGTCGCTGTCTTGTTGCATCACCCATCCTCTGTTGAGCTTCAGTTGCCGGACAGATTGTCTTAAGTTTTTCTGCAAAATGTCTTGATAAACTTGGGAATTCATTTTTCCTGTTTTTCATTTTTTCTATGACTGCAATCCGTCCAGGTCCAGAGGCAGCAAAAAAGCCCCAAACCATAATGCTCCCTCCACCATAATTTAAAGTTGGGATGAGGGTTTGATGTTGGTGTGCTGTGCCTTTTTTCTCCACAGATAGCATTGTGTGTTCCTTCCAAACAGCTCAATTTTGGTTTCATCTGTCCACAGAATATTTTACCAGTTGTGCTGTGGAACACCCAGGTGCTCTTTTGCAAACTTCAGCAATGTGTTTTTGGACATCAATGGCTTCCTCCGTGGTGTCCTCCCACAAACTCCATTCCTGTGTATGTTTTGTGTATTGTAGATTTGTCAGCAATAATGTTAGTATGTGCCAGGGATTTCTGTAAGTCCTCAGCTGGCACTCTAGGATTCTTCTTCACGTCATTGAGCATTCTGCACTGTGGTTCCACAGTCATCTTCACAGGACGACCACACTTTGGCAGAGGAGCAACAGCTGAACTTTCTCAGTTTGTAGACAGTCTGTCTTATCATGGACTCATGGACATCAAGACTTTAAACGGCCCATATTAAGCAAAAACCACTTTATTAAGTCTTTCGGTGAAATTTTGGGGTCTGTGGCTTTCCCCCCAGCCCAAAAAATGTGATATTTAGTGACAAATCCTGTGCTTCGTAGTGCTTGTGAATGTAAAATCCCACCCCCTAATGAGGCATTTTTTCATTGGGGTTGTGCCGACGTCACAGTCCACTTTTTTGACCAATCAGGAACGAGTCTGATCTGATTGACAGACACCCGCACCCCCACTGCTGCAGAGATCTCTAGCGAGAGCTGCTGTAGAGCAGCCATGATGGATTTACCGGCAGTGAGAGAACGGAGTTCAGAATGCTGTAGTGCTGTAGCTACTGCTGCAGTGTTGTGGGCTGTAACAAGCCACACACTTCCTTGCACAAATTTCCTACCTCTGAAGACCTAAAGACTAAGTGGCTGGAGTTCATCTATCATGGAAATGTGCCAGCAAAACAAAGTAAAAATGTGCACCTATGTGCTAAGCACTTCAAGGCCGACTGCTTTGCAAACTTCGGACAGTACACAAGAGGGCTAGCAAATCCTTAATCCAGGAGCACTGCCAACCATCCGCCGACAAACCTCGGACCCTGGAAATGTGAGTATTTCAAATGCTGTGTGCTGTTATTTTGCTAATTGCTACGAGCTGCTAACAGCAGAGGGAAGAGGAACAGATGTAAGAGCTATTCCTCTGTGTTAGCTTCAGGAGGCTAAGTTTAGCTGCGGTTAGCCTGTTGTTTTAGCTTGTAATGTTACAATAAACGAGCTTCGCTGTTTTCTAAACATGAGGCAGTACAGTCGTGTCTGTTCTGGGCCGTAATATTAGTCTCTGTTGCCTGTTACTTTGCTGGCTGCTGTTAAATGTACAGCGGTTTGAGAACAAGGCATGCAGCCCTGTACTCACTCACTGAGGCTATGTAATCAATAAATTATCTCATGAAGTATCAAAACTCATTTCGTGTCTAAACTGTGGACAAGGGAAGTGATCGGTGAATGCTGTTTCTCTGTTTTTTTGCAGCAGATCATGTAAATATTGATAACAGGGAAAAGTATATAACTACGCTAAGGCCGGCTAAAATAAGTGTATCTGGAGATGTGATAACTGACTTTATTGGCCACAGCATCGTGATCACCAAAGTAATTTAATCCGATTTAGATGTTTGAATATTCCCACAGTAGTAGAGGAGTTTAACAGCTGGAGGATTTTTATTATTATTCTTCGTACAGCCCTCCTCTCCCCCACGCATCTGTGTTAGCTCCAGGAGGCTAAGCTTAGCTGTGGTTAGCCTGTTGTGTTAGCCTGTAATGTTACGAGAAACGAGCTTCGCTGTTTTGTAAACATGAGGACCATACAGGCAATGTACAGGCACTGAGGCAATGTAATTGATAAATTATCTCAGAAGGTATCAAAACTCATTTCGTGTCTAAACTGTCGATGAGGAAAATGATCAGTGAATGCTTTGTTCCTCTGTGTGTTACTGCAGATCATGTAAATATTGATAACAACAGGGAGTGTATATAACGTGTGACGCTAACGCTGCAGATGTCGTTATCACCAAACTAATTTAATCTGATTTCTGTGAGGTTAAACGCTCAGAAATGCCCACAGAATGCTGTCATACGAGCTGTGTGACTGGGGATAAGTTACAATTACTAACATGTCAGTGATTTACGAAAAACGGAGGGAGGCAAATAAGATGTCTGATTTAATTATCCTCCCGTTTTCTTTACGAACAATATATAGGCATAGACATTTTATAATGCATCACATAATGGGACATTTGTAAGTAAAAACTCATTAACCCTTGAAAAGCTTGTTGTATCTTATGAGACATACTTTTGATACATGTGCCTAATCAAAATTATCAAAGAACATTACAAAAAAACCCAAATGAATACAGTGAGATAAATGATAAATATAAAAGTCCTCAGCTGAATTATCAGTTGCCAGAAACACCTAATGCATCTATTGAGTAACCATAACTATTTGTAACATCTCATGTAATTTATTTAGATTTTAGCACAACGTGAAATTAACATTTTGTCTAACAAAAGGTAAAAATGCATTGCTATAATTTGTGTTTTCATACACTAACAGGTTAAACATTTTTCTTTCTTGTGTCTATGCTAGTCGACTTCAGGCAGCATCTTCCGATGGTGAACCGCTGGTTACAGTCAGCTTCTCAAAATCCAAGGAGGAAGGATGTACAGCAAAGCCAGTGACAGCAGAGCCAGCTTTCCGTAAGTTAAACAAGCCTTTATTAAAAATCAACAGGTTTAACAACATGGCAAATAGGCATAGCATGGAAATGAAAAGATAAAGGAAACTGGAATAAAAATGTTATCAAAATGGAATTGAGAATATATAATCAATAAGGACATTGTGTCAATAAAAGACTATGAAAAAAATTACAACACTGCAGTGAGGTGTTTTGGTTAATTTCTTGTTAACATATATTTTTGTGTCTTGTATTTCAGATCATGCAGATGCACTGTTGGACCTTGTCTTTGAGAAGGTTTTCCAGGACCCTGCCCCACACCTGAAGGAGCTGCAGAAAATACCAGACCATATGCTTCTTTTCCATATACCAGGAAGCGCTGAACCCCTCATACTGGTTTTCTGCATCAGGAAACTCTGCAGTACAACACAGGCAGCATCAGCTCACAAAGGCTCTGTAGGCCAGGCATCTGTAAGGGCTGGACATGATAAGAATATGTCAGAAATGAAAATTACTGTCATAGGTGTTTTTATCTATATGTTCATATTTTTATCAATATGGTTCTATGGCTTGTGTTTAAAAATTCCTTTTCTTTTTTCATGTCTTTTTTACCTCCTTTATGTAAAAATGTCTAGAGTACCAGCCGGTACATTTGGTGTTTTTATATGTCAAAATATCTTTCACAATAAAAAGTCTAAATGAACTGTTTTGTGTGTTATCAGTTTTCCATATGTTACATGTAATGTTAATAAGTAAATAACAAGAAAGAAAAAAAATGAGATGGAGGAAACAGTTCTTTAAATCTTTACTATTTTTGTTCAACAGTCATGGAAGTGTTTATATCAAAATACTTATGCATTACTCCTACTACTATTAGATGTAAAGGCTCATAGTCTGCGCTATAAATATACAATGCATGTTGTAGTGAAAAACACACTCAAGCATAGAGGTCAGAGTCCATGATGGTTGGACTGGGAGTTCCTGCAGTTTTCCTCTGACCTACTTAATTAAAACAGGTAAGTCAGTGACACAGTACAGGAAAGGTTATGTACTAAATTGTTATTTAGCACTAATTTTTCACAATACCTTCGGTATCTCTATGAAACAGACATTTTCAGGCTGTAGGAATTTTCACACAATTGCCACAGGAGCACCTATGTAGGAGAAGAGTGAAAACAGGATGTTCAGTAGAATTTTTATATATAAGAAATGTTCTCAATAATCATGTCCTGTTATTGTTTAAGAATATACACAGAGCTGTCATAACATACAATAATGCAAGTGAAGAGGTTTTTAAGACAGCTACTGTGTGGCACATAGAAAAGAAAATAACCTTTTAAAATAAGGTTCACAGAAAACTGCTGGCTGCTTAGAGTTACAGCTAATAAACGTTCTCAGTTACTGTTACTGTCACTAAAGGCTATGGCTCTGTTAAATGCTGTATTCTGATGGGTCAGTCACATTACTAATGCTATTTCTGTAAAACAGCCTGTTGCTCTGATCGGCCCTGAAGAGCCCAGACATTATTTACACATCACAACAACAGAGAAGATCCCCTCTCTCTTATTTCACTATCAGTAGCAACGGCCCGTTCAGTGTTACTTAGAAGTGAAAGTTATTTCACATTGGAGTTTTAGTTAATTCACGTCTCTGCAGTAACCCGCTCACTCTACATTAGCTCTTACTAGACTCTATTTAACGCCAGTCTAAGCACTGCACGTCTGCTAACAGACACGCTAACATCGTCAACAACAGGTGGAGGGGGAGAGGAACGGCAGAAAAACTTTTATTCGTCAACATAATAGCATTGAAGAAAGAAACTTTATATACAGACCACTGAGAAACATCCCGGTTTATCCTTGGTCCTCGACTCTCTCCTGGTTCCTCTTATTATCGGGTTCTGACTCAGTTAAAGCGTTCAGTGCTGCGGTCCTCATGTAGCAACACAGACGCTAACCGGAGCTCTGTTGACATGGTCACACGCATGCGCCGACTGCGCCGACACAGAAGTGCGGGGCGGTTTCAGCGGGGGCTCATTAACATGTAGTTACGCCCACAAAATCCGAGTGTTCTGCTGGCAGGAGAAGAGAGAGCCTGGAAATAATGGTGCTGTGCTTGTTTTATTGGGTTTTTTGACCAAAGCATGCTACTAAGGCTTCATGAAGACATCAAAGTTCCATATTACACTGCAGAAAAAGAGCATAATATGAGATTTTTAAGAGATACTTTTGTAACCCTTTCCAGCTTCATGCAAGTCAACAATTCTTGATCGTAGATCTTCTGAGAGCTCTTCTTTGTGAGGCATGGTTCACATCAGGCAATGCCTCTTGAGAACATATTTTATAAGGCAGGGCAGCTTAAACTAACACACCCTATCTGATCACATTGATTGGACCCCAGGTTGGTTGACTCCTGGCTCCACTTAGCTCTTGGAGAAGTAATTAGCCTATGGGTTTACATACTTTTTCCACCCTACACTGTGACTGTTCACATATGGTATTGAATAAAAACATGAAAATTTATAATTTTTTGTGCAGTATTACTTTTGTAGTTTAAGCAGACTGTGTTTGTCCAGTGATGTGACTTAGATGAAGATCAGAACATATTTTATGACCAATAAAGCAGAAATCTAAGTAATCCCAAAAGGTTCACATACTTTTTCATGCAACTTTATTTCTGACTTGTACACAGAAATGGCTACACCTTTGCTTGACATCAAGCATTTTTACTGCACAGATGTTGTGAAATTCAACATTTTAGCAGCACTATGTAAGATTCTGGCTTTCAGCTCCATAGGGGCCTCTATGGCTCTTGAGTAAAACTGCACTGTTGTTCACCAACATGCATTTGTTGACATACAGAGGTGACAGGACATCCTGAGAGACAAATAAACACTGAGACAAATATGGACTGATATGGTACAGTCTGATCATGTTTCTTTTCAATTAAAGCATCATGTACTTGAAAGTCCAACAATAAAAGGGCTAAATCAGCATTGCTCAGACTTCCCCCCTTGTCTTTTAACTCATGCCAGTGAGTGAATACCAGGCCAAGAAAGCTGTACCTGGGGCCTGTGCTACGAAGCTGGATTAGCTCTTAGAAAGATAACTTCCTGGATAAGTTTCGGATTTTCCGCACTACGAATGTGGATCTCTTTTTATCCAGACACGTTGCCCCGGTAACTGATGCTGAAGGCCAAACCTGGTCCGGAGCAGGTTAAGTTCCAGGATAAGAGCTCACGGGGTGTGACAGACCGCCCGCTGACCAATCGGTTCTCTCGGGCGGGCATAAAAGACCGCACAGTCACCAATTTGCTGTCTTGGAAAATGGCTTGCCCATTTCTGCCGGAACCGGTTCATGTCGGTGCCCAAATTGTAAGAGGAGCGCTTCGTCTGGAGCATTTTTTTCGAGACAGAAGTAATCGGCTTGATTTACCAGAAGAAATCTTGTACGAGAGGTACAGATTTTCACGGGAGGGACTTCTATACATCTGTGACCTGCTGGAGCCTTACGTGGCAAATAATGCACTAAGGTCATTTTGAAAATATGAATGTGATTTTCCTGGTCAAACAAGTTAAAAAAATGTATTGCGTTTAGACAAATGTAGAGTATTTATTAGTATGTTGACCATGATGTTTTAGCAACAATAATGGACACATAGAAAAATCGTTCTTGTCAGTATTTTTATGTTATTTCTGTCATTGGTGTTAACATATTCTAGGTTACAATCACAGATTCATGAATGCAATAAAATTAATCAAAAGGCACATATCACAACATCTGAAGACTGCTGACAAAACTCCATGAAATAAAACAGTAATTTGTTTAATTCAAACTATTTGACATTATTTCTCAATGTCAGTGATAACATTTGATCCGGGGATGTTTACTTCTGAGAAAAGACAACGCATGCTGATAATTGTACTGAACTTTATTATGGATAAAGTCAAGTAACAATAATTTTGGTTTATAGTTCAATTACAATCAGCCTACATAAGTAATCATCATATCCTAAATGTTGTCTAAAGTAATATGATCTCCAAATTTTGATAGTAACACCATGAAACTGAGGGACATAATTTAGTTTTAAGAAATATTTTTAAATATCTAACTTACGTTTAATTTCATTCATATATGTATCCCAGTGTTATCAACACTGTCCATTTATTATTTTAATTAACAAAATAGAGGAAATGTTTTACACTGTCCAATAGCGGTGGATCATGACAATGGGACAAATGTTGTTTTAGATCCAAAGTACACTAAAAGTGAAATTAAATATTATATTTAGGCTAATTATATTACATTTAAAATAAAAAAGATAGTTATTCATCACCATTTAAAAGACTATTTAATTACATAATTTTGGGTTTAATGTGGACGAGTTCTTTATTACATTTTAAGCGAATTGTGTTTCTGGAAAATGTAGGAAAATGTGCCGGCAATCCCTCTGGCTTCTCGCGGCTACAGTCGTGTTGCTCCTGGCCTGGAAAATACTGCGGTACTCCTCATACTTTTGCAGGATTATTTGCTGCTCCTCTGCTGTGAAGTAGGCTGCTCTCTTCTCCACTGTGGAAAATGCTAACCACCGGGGCCGCTAACCACGCCGATTTTATGTGTGCGCGCATAGATCCAAGCCGTATTCACTTATCGAGTTGATAACGAGCATCGTAGTACAGCAGATCCGGATGGCGGAGATCCGGCGAAGTTGAGCGAGATGTCGCAGAGTTATCCTGGATGACTTAATCCAGCTTCGTAGTACAGGCCCCTGGTTGTAATGCTACATACTTAGTTGAGCAGCAGGTGAGGACTGTTGGTGAAGCACCTGCCTTGGCGGATTAATATGTTTTGACTCACCGCAGTGATTTGAAGTGACTATATGTGGGGCAGTGACAGTCATAGGGATAGTCCTGTGTTTTCCAAGATGATGTTAGCTAAGCAGGATGGAAGTGTAGCACAGCGGGAGACAGAGTTTGTCAGTACTGCAATAAAATTGGTCATATTAAAGAAGACTGTTTGCTTTTAAAAATGAAACAAACGGGTAAATATCAAGTCTGTGGTGTTAGCTGCACCTCTTGAACATGTTTCTTTTGACTTTTCAGTTGCTGGAAAATGTGACCCTGTCTGTCATGAGGCATATCTACCTTTCATTTCAGATGGTATTGTGTTGCTGTCAGCTGAGGGTGAGAAGGTAGCAGTTAAAATCCTGAGAGACACAAGTGCATTAGGTTCCTATATCCTGGCGTCAGTGCTTCCCTTTTCAAATCAGTCTAACACAGGTGATTCAGAGCTAGGCTTGCGTATGGGGCTGTCCATTTTGTCTGCTCCTGTTCATAAGATCCATCTCTTTTCAGATCAATCAATCAATCAATCAATCAATCAATCAATCAATCAATCAATCAATCAATCAATCAAACTTTATTTATATAGCACTTTTCCTACAACATATATAACTCAAAGTGCTCTGGTGATCTGATGTTATACATCAGTTAAATCAGTTGTTCAGATCTGGTGCAGCGAAAGGTCTGTATTGCTGTTACGCCGGCGTTGCCAGTGGAAGGAGTGCATTTTTTTCTTGGCAATTGGTTAATTGGTTTACATGTGTGGTCAGATGTTTCTCCTCCCACTCTAATTGTGAATCAGATTCCCGTGGTGGAAGATACACTTGATGACAGTGAGCGTGTATTTCCAGAAGTGTTTGCAGCCTGTGCTGTGACGCACTCCGCAGCTTGCACTTGAAGTGAGTAAGACTGATGGTCCTGGTATGAAGTTGACTAACTTTCCATTGTCTGTTTCCTGTGCAGAGATGATTGGGGAGCAAAAATCAGACCTAACTATTAAGGAGATGTGGGAAGCTGCAGTCCCTGTGGCAGAGACCAAGGATAAAGCACAGTGCTACTGCCTGGGTGATGGTTTGTTGGTGAGGAATGGGTACCCTGTTTTAAAGCTCGTATTGGATTCAGATTGTGGTTCCAGCTTAATTTCCAAGCTAATTTTACAGTTGTCACATGACCAGTCTGGGCATATGGGGGTAAGAAAGACGTATGATCGAATTTTGAGATACTTCTTCCGGCCTAGGTTAAAGAGAGATGTCTAAGACTATATCAGAACTTGTCACACGAGTCAAATTATGGGTAAACCAAACCAAACTATTAAACCAGTCCGACTGCACCAAATACCTGTAATTGGTCAGCCTTTTGAACACATTGTCATTGACTGTGTCGGTCCTCTCCCTCCTTCTAAGTCAGGCGCAAAATATCTTCTGACAGTGATGAGTCAGGTGACCTGGTATCCAGCTGCATACCCATTAAGGTCAATAATTTCCAGATCTGAGGTGAAGGCTCTGTCCCAATTCATGTCAGTTTTTGGCATCTCGCGGGTTCTCCAGAGTGATCAAGGCTCTGACTTCTCCTTTCATATGTTTGCCTAGGTGTTAAAACAACTCCTGGTAAAGCACTCCCAGTCCTCTGCATACCATGCAGAGAGCCTGGTTGGTATTTTGTTTTCATCTGGAATTTGTGTATGGATTGAGAACACCTGGGTCCAGTGTTCTCATCAGTATAAAGACCAGCCGGGTCAATACATCTTGGAGGAACTGGAGCTGAGAGCTAGAGAGGAGAGGTTGGTGGACCATGCTCCCGGTGGAACCCCATTCCCAATCGTAAATTATATTTTTGTTAGGCTGTTTTTGCAGCAAAAGACTGGTATTATGTTTCACATCATTGCTTAACTTTTAAATAAAGCAACATTTTCTTACAACCTACTCTGTTCCTCCACCTTTACCTGTCAGTAGCTTGGAGCCGGCTGTGACAGAGTAAAAATGTAAAACCATGTTTTTGGTAAATAAATTAATTTATATCTATTTAGCCTGTTTGGAACCATAATACTAATGATTGATGATCTTAAAGAAGTGTTTTGGTTATTCAGTTGTTTTAGTAAGTGCTTTTACTGTCATAATCAATGTTATACTGAATAATTTACTTATATGTTTGACTTTATAATCGATGTATTAATCGATGTTTCACTTTTATATGATTAACTTTTATATTTAGATAAATAGATAAGATAGATAAAATACTTTATAAATCCCCGAAGGGAAATTCATGTAGTTTGGCAACAAGAATAAAGAATAAAATAAAGATTAAATAACAAAGTTAGCAACAAAAGTAAAACAATAACAATGCTAATTATATATACAATATTGATAATTCTATGTACAAAAACAATAGTGGGCTCATCTTCCATAGATTAAAGAATTATAAACTCTGATGGCTGCAGGGAGGAACGATCTTCTGTAGCTCTCAGTCCTGCAGCGCAGAGAGGTGAGTCGTCCACTGCTGCTGTTTCTCTGGTCAAGGATGATGTGAAGTGGGTGATCAGTGTGACGAATGATGGCCTCCACTTTCTTCTGTGTATATCTTTCCACCACAGCCTCCAGTGAGTCCAAACAGGATCCAACCACAGAGCTAGCTCTCTTCACCAGTTTTTCCAGTCGGCTCTTGTCCTTCTGCTTTAAACTATTTCCCCAGCAGACTGCACCATAAAACAAAACACTTGCTACCACAGACTGATAAGACATCTGCAGCAGCTTTCCACAGACATCAATTGATCTGAGCCTCCTTAAGAAAAAGAGACGGCTCTGCCCCTTCTTGAAGAGTGCATCTGTATTAAGGGAACAGTCCAACTTGTTGTCCTGATGTACACCAAGATATTTTTAGGTTGGCACCACCTCCATGTCCACTCCATGGATGTTAACTGGGTGATGGCAGAACCCAGACCTTCGGAAATCAACAATCATTTCCTTTGTTTTTGAGGTGTTCAGTAGGAGACAATTTCTATGACTCCAGTCACAGAACGCTTTTATCAGATCCCTGTATTCAGATTCCTGTCACACGCCACAATAGCAGTGTCATCGGAGTATTTTTGGATGTGACAGGACTCAGAGTTGTATTTGAAGTCTGCAGTATAAAGTGTGAATAGGAATGGAGCCAGAACAGTTCCTTGTGGAGCCCCCGTGCTGCTCATGACTGTCCCAGAGACACAGTTTCCCAACCTGACAAACTGTGGCCTATCTGTGAGATAGTCTGTGATCCAGGAGACAAAGGAGGGGTTCACTCCTATGTCTTTGAGCTTATCTCTCAGTATCATGGGCTGGATGGTCTTAAATGCACTTGAAAAATCAAAGAACATAATTCTTACATAAGTGCCAGGTTCTTCGAGATAGCACAGAGCACGGTGGAGCATGTATATAACTGCATCATCAACTCCAATATGATTTCTATATGCAAACTGCAGATGTTCAAGTGTGTCTTTGACCTCAAGTCTCAACAGACATAGAAGCAGCCTCCTCAAAGGTTTTCATAACATGTGAGGTGAGGGCAACTGGTCTGTAGTCGTTAAGTTCTGCTGGGCATTTGAGTTTTAGTACCGGCACAATACAAGATGTTTTCCACAGAGCCGGGACCTGCCCCAACTGTAGACTCAGGTTGAAGATCCTCTGAAGGGGTTCACACAATTGGGCAGCGCAGTCCTTAAGCAGTCTTGGACACACACCATCTGGGCCAGCAGCCTTCCCTGAGCACAGTCTTCCTAACTCTAACCTCACTCTTAAAGCTGTGACAGACGGTGACGGTGGAAGAGGCACAGGTGTAAGAGGGGATGTAGCTGGAGTGGTGGAGAGACCCAGATGTGAAGAAGGAGCAGCAGTAGAAGAGGAAGTGGTCGCTGTGTCAAACTTGTTGAAGAACTGGTTGAATTCATTAGCACGTTCAACATCACCCACAATTGGCTGCCTTGTCTTTTTGTTATATCCAGAGATGGTATTGATTCCTCTTCACACCTCGCGAATGTTATTATTTTGTAATTTTCTCTCAATGTTCTTTTTATATCTCACCTTAGCCTCCCTTAATCTCCTCTTTAGCACTTTTTGCACCAGTTTGAGCCGTTCTTTGTCACCATCTCTAAAGGCTTCCTTTTTCTGATTGAGGATATCCTTGATGTCACATGTGATCCATGGTTTGTTATTGGAGAAATGAAGTACAGTCTTTGATGGTATGATTTAGTCTTTACAGAAGTTGATGTATTCAGTGAAACATTTAACCTGTTTATCAATATCTATACTGTTCTCATCTGTTTCTAACAATACATTCCAGTCTGTGCACTCAAAGCAGTCTCTCAGAGCCTCACTGGCCTCAGGTGTCCATTTTCTAACTGTTACAGTAGTTGCATGCTGCCTCAATACGCAGGGTCTGTAACAAGACTGAAGTAAAACCAGATTGTGATCCGACCTGCCCAGTGGTGGTAATGCAGTGGCACTGTATGCATCTTTTACTTTGGCATATAGAAGATCAAGTGTTCTATTCACTCTGGTTGGGCAATTAACGAACTGTTTAAAACCAGTGAGATAAGAGGAGAGGCTAACATGATTAAAGTCTCCAGATATTATTATGAGAGCCTCAGGATGTTGAGTCTGTAGCCTGGCAATTTACTGTCAATTGATGATTTTTATACATCTTCATGGTGAAAGTTTACTTATTCTTACTTGTATTTTTATAATGAATGCTGGATTAAGGGGTTAATCCAGCATTTAGTCTAATTCACCCAATTAGGTCAAAGAATAAATAATGTAAATATTACTAAGAGGGAGCGGAGCAGTCATAAGAAGGGATGGTACCAACCAATGATAAAAAGTGATGTATCATAGCTCAACGGTGTGTTTTTGGGGTGTTTGGTGCCACACAATAACTCCACCCACAAGTTTGTTAAATATTCTTTTAAAGTTTAATAAACTGGTGATACTTGGACTTCTTCTGAATTTTGTCATTGTTTGGGGACCTGGAGTTTAAAATTTGAATATAACATTTTCCTTACTTTAGGGATAAAGATCATGATTTGGATTTTTTTTTCTTTATTTGAATTAAGGAGCGTAAAGTGGAATATACCTTTTTTCCTTTTTTTGGAACAAGCCAGCATATTGGAATTGAACATTTTCGGACATCCTTTAATTTTGTTTATGCCTCCATTTTGAGGGAATATTTTTCCTATCAACTCATACAATATCTTTAAGGAATATATTTGTATTTGATACTGCCTTACCTATATCTTAAAAAATTACATTTCTTTTTTAAGAGATTCTATTAAAGGTCATTTCAAAAGGTTTGGAGTATACCTGTAATGACTTTTAACATGAGGTCCAACAACAGATGATTGTTTTTTCATACCTACATAAGCCATCCCCATAGTACCTTGAGGCAGGTTGATATTGGCGAACACATTACACAAACTGAGTGCCAAGTCCTAATGGATAATTTGTTCACCCGTTTGTGAATTACACATTTGTCACATGATGATTCCTGGGAAGAGCAGGTAATTATTGCTTTAATAATTGTTTTTTGATAAAGAAACTTTTGAGCATATTTTGAACAAAGTGTTTTCACTGTAGCTCAAATATATGAAAATATGCCACTTGGAGGTACAAATGTGAAATTTTATTGTTGAATTTATCCACATTGGTGCACTAAGAATGCTTGATATAAAGTATGGTTGTAGTCTTCTATGTCTAGAAGCCAACATTTCCACCAATAGCCATATATATACAAAGCCAAAACCAGTGAAGTTGGCATGTTGTGTAAATCGTAAGTAAAAACAGAATACAATGATTTGCAAATCCTTTTCAACTTATATTCAATTGAATACACAGCAAAGACAAGATATTTCATATTTGAACTGAGAAACTTTATTTTCTTTTGCAAATAATCATCAACTTAGAATTTAATGGCAGCAACACGTTGCAAAAAAAGTTGGCACAGGGGCATTTTTGCCATTGTGTTACATCGCCTTTCTTTTTAACAACACTCAGTAAACGTTTGGGAACTGAGGAGACCAATTTTTGAAGCTTTTCGGGTGGAATTCTTTCCCATTCTTGCTTGATGTACAGCTTAAGTTGTTCAATAGTCTGGGGTCTCCGTTGTTGTACATTAAACTTCATAATGCGCCACACATTTTCAATGGGGGACAGGTCTGTACTACAGGCAGGCCAGTCCAGTACCCGCACTCTTTTACTACAAAGCCACGCTGTTGTAACACGTGCAGAATTTGGCTTGGCATTGTCTTGCTGAAATAAGACGTTGCTTGGATGGCAACATATGTTGCTCCAAAACCTGTATGTACCTTTCAGCATTAATGGTGCCTTCACAGATGTGTAAGTTACCCATGCCTTGGGCACTAATACACCCCCATACCATCACAGATGCTGGCTTTTGAACTTTGCCCCTGGCTGGTTCTTTTCCTCTTTGGTCCGGAGGACACGACGACCACAGTTTCCAAAAACAATTTGAAATGTGGACTGGTCAGACCACAGAACACTTTTCCACTTTGCATCAGTCCATCTTAGATGAGCTCGGGCCCAGCGAAGCCGGCGGCTTTCCTGGGTGTTGTTGATAAATGGCTTTGGCTTTGCATAGTAGAGTTTTTTTTTTTGCAGATGTAGCAACGAACTGTAGTTACTGACAGTGGTTTTCTGAGGTGTTCCTGAGCCCATGTGGTGATATCCTTTACACAGTGATGCCGGTTTTTGATGTAGTACCGCCTGAGGGATCGAAGGTCATGGGCAGTCAATGTTGGTTTTTGGCCTGCCGCTTACGTGCAGTAATTTCTCCAGATTCTCTGAACCTTTTGATGATATTACGGACCATAGATGATGAAATCCCTAAATTCTTTGCAATAGCTCATTGAGAAATGTTGTTCTTAAACTGTTCAACAATTTGCTCACGCATTTGTTCACAAAGTGGTGACCCTCGCCCCATCCTTGTTTGGATGTATATCTGTCATATATCATATATATATATATATATATATATATATATATATATATATATATATACATATATATATATAAATGTGTATATATATATATATATATATATATATATATATATATATATATATATATATATATATATATATATATATATATATATATATATATATATATATATATATATATATATATATATATATATATATATATATATATATATATATATATATATATATATATATATATATATATATATATATATATATATATATATATATATATATATATATATATATATATATATATATATATATATATATATATATATGTAATATATATCATCAGAAAGACTATTAAAACCTGGTCTAATGAAGCTGAAGATGCTCTGAGAGGGTGCTTTGAGGCTCCAGACTGGAGTGTCCTCTGTGAACCGCATGGAGATGACATCAACACCTTGACTGAATGTGTGACAGATTATAGAAAACTTCTGTGTGGACAGTATCATTCCGACAAGAACAGTGAGGTGCTTCCCCAATAACAAACCCTGGATCTCCAGTGACCGGAAAAAGCTGCTGAACATCAAAAAGAAAGCCTTCAGGAATGGAGACAGGGAGTTATTGAAGTCAACACAAAAACAACTGAAAACACAAACGAAGAAGTGCAAGGAGGACTACAGGAAAAGGTTGGAAAGTCAGTTTGAGTGGAATTGCAACTCTGAGTACATCTACAAGAAAGGTCTGAGCAGACTCTATTTCTTAAGGAAGCTGAGATCTTTCAACGTCTGTACCAAAATGTTGCACATCTTCTATAAGTCTGTTGTTGAAAGTGCAATCAGCTTCGCAGCGATCTGCTGGGGCAGAACCAGAGACTTGAAGAGAATCAACAAACTGATCAAGAAAGCCGCTTCTGTGCTTGGAGTAACTCTGGAGCCACTGGAGCTGATCGTCCAAAAAAGAATAGTGCACAAGCTGATGAAGATAATGGAGGACTCTTCACACCCTCTCCACAACACGGTGATGAGACAGAAGAGTGTGTTCAGTGAGAGGCTTCTTCAGGTCCGATGTAAGACTGAGAGGTACAGAAGATTATTCCTGCCAGCAGCCATCAGCCTCATGAACAAAGTCCAGAATTAATTATTTGTTATTATTATTGTTATTATCGTTATTATTATTATTATTGAACACAATCTGAACTACTACAATCCTGAATTTCCCTTTGGGATAAATAAATTATCTTTCATTTTATTCATTCATTTCATTTCATTTCATTTCATTTCATTCATATATATATATATATATATATATATATATATATATATATATATATATATATATATATATATATATATGTATGTATGTATGTATGTATGTATGTATGTATGTATGTATGTGTGTATGTGTATATATATTTATATATATATATGTGTGTGTGTGTGTGTGTGTGTGTGTGTGTGTGTAACTGGTCTACTTCACCCAGGGTGGCGTCCATGGTGTTTGAATACACGATGGACATGATGGACAATCTCTATGATGCAGTGCGTAAAGCCTTTTCACTGAGAGTCTGCTGGCCTGAGATCCATTAACCTGACATGCCAGATGGACAGTTCCACAAGTGATGCTCTTTGCTTCTCTCTTTTTTTTAAAGAGTACATTTCTGATTTAAAAAAAAATCACAGTTATTGTGACAGCTTCAGAAGCTGCCATTTTTTTCAAACATGCAGTCACTTCCTGGTGTCATCACATGCTCAAAGTGTTCGAAAACACCATCTACACTTGGGCACACATGTACAATGTAAAAGCACACACACAAAATAGCAGGGAAAATAAACATATAAGAACACATCAGAACATGTGAGAAAAGCTTAAGAAACAAAAGCAGTGAAGTCTATCGGTGCTTTGCGTTATTGAGAACAGCTATTATAGAGGGGATGAAAGTAATTGGTGAGATGGTACTGTAAAAACGAGTGAAAAAGGTATTGAGTTGCTCTGCAAGAGAGGCAGGGTCTGTCCAGACAGTCATTACAAGTTTGGTTTCTCTTCCAATCATGATGTTTAACCCTTGCCATGCTGCTCTTGCATTTCCTGATGTCATTTCTCCCCACCTCATCCTTGTACCTGATTTTGGCCAGCTTGGCCTTCCTCTTGACCTCTTTTTATAGCTCCCTCATTCTCACTTTGCTACCCTGTAGAAAGGCCTTTTTCATGTCAACCAGACAGGATTTCATGTCTTTGGTAACGCTTTTTGTGTTGTTTGGGTGGATGAATACCTTTTTGGTTTGGGTGACAGTGTCTTCAAAGAAGATAATATACGAGGTGAGTACATCAGGCTGGGAAGATTGTGTGGCAATGTTACACTTGTTGAAATCGCCCAGTGGAAACACAGGCTGCTCTCCCATTTGAGCTACAGCTCTGTTGTAGCTCTCTGTGATTCGTTCAGCAGCTAAGTTAAAATCAGGTCCTGGACCATACACTAAAATGATAGTGATCTGTGAAAATTCTCAAATGCGGTCTAAAATATACAGTCATGACTTCATAGTGTTTACAGCACCCTGTCTCCAGCACCATGTAGTTGGTTGCCCAGTTGCCGCAGTTGATTTCCGTGTTTGGCTTACATCTCTGTCATAGCAATAGATTCTGAATCCATCCATCTGAAAGTCCACGTCTCTAAACAATTCAGTGAAGCAAAAGAGACTGGTCCTCCTCCTCAGCCGATGACAGATCCCTCCTTTGGAGCCTCTTTGCCTCTATATCTTCGCTAGTCGCTTAAGACATTTCAGCTGGTCCAAAATGCCGCAGCACGTGTACTGACTAGAACGAGGAGAAGACACCACATTACTCTTGTATTAGCTTCTCTGCATTGGCTTCCCATTAAATATAGAATACAATTCAAGATTCTTCTCCTCACCTATAAAGCTCTCAGTGGACAGGCACCAGTCTATCTTAAAGAGCTTGTAGTGCCGTACAACCCCTCTAGAACATTGCACTCCCAAAATGCCGGCCTACTTGTGGTACCATCAATCTCCAAAAGTAGTATGGGAGGTAGAGCCTTCAGTTATCAGGCTCCTCTTCTCTGGAACCATTTACCGACCACAGTTCGGGAGTCAGACTCCCTCTCTACCTTTAAGGTTAGACTTAAAACTTTCCTCTTTGATAAAGTTTTCAGTTCGGGACCAGCTTATAGTTTATAAATTAGTTCATAAATTAGACTCATAGGTTAGATGCAATAGGCCTAGACTGCCGGGGGGGATCTGGCACAATGGGCTCTATCACTCTCTCACTCTCTCTCTCTCTCTCTCTGCATCTGCTTTTGCCCCTTTTGTTTGCTCCTGTACTCGTCTCTGGCTCTTGTCTTGTAGGTGGCCTGGAATCCTTGGTGGAGACTGCCTGCTGCTGTGGAGTCACAAAGCCTCAAAACTACAATTATAAACATGACACATAGTTGGCCATTTTATTAGTAACACTCCATTCCCATTATCATTATAGCTGTTCATGTAGATATTAGCATGATCTCCATATCCATGATCAATACATCTATAGTATCTACTTTTTAATTACCACATAGGCATGAGGTCCCTCTGAAAATGAGATGTCACATCTCAAGAGGCCTTTAACACATTTATACTTAACGGAGACAAATATGGTTGGGATGCACTTGTGGTCTGGGCACCCATGAGTTCGTCACTACCATAAATTCTTATTTTCAGTAAGAATATCATTGGTTATACTTCTATAAAATGATCACCACAACCATTCAGACATGAGGACCCTCCTGAAAATGAGATGTAGCATCTCAAGAGGCTACCCTCTAATAAATCAGGCAAGAGGTCTATGGTTCATGGATCTGTCCCTAACTTTAGTTCTTACTTTAGTCCACTTGTCTCCTCTTACCTCCCTTCCTTTGCCCTCACACCCAACACAGCATCGTGTGGATTTGCTGTTCATCATGAGACTGGGATCCACATTCAAGATTTCCTGCTGCTTAACAGAAGGTTTTTGCTTGCCGCCATGATGGAGGGATTCATGATTGGCTATATGGATTCATGTTGGGTGTTGGATGTATATATTTGTATATATTTGTATATGTGTATCTTTATTTGTATATATCTATCTATGCATATATGTGTATCCATAAAATGAAGAGCTTTATGCTCTATTGTAAAGTGTCTTGAGATAACACTTGTTATGAATTGGCGCGATACAGATAAAGATTGATTGATTGATTGATTGATTGATTGATATCTGCTTTCGTTTACTCCCTCGAAGTAACGCCGGTGGTATGTTGGTGTCTCAGAGGAAAAATCTGTGAACTTTGGTCCTTCAAGTTTAGCTGGTTTCAGTTTTAGCAAATAGTTAATGGATTATTTTGGACCATGGGGGGTATCATGATGATTAGAATTTTCATCCCTGTTTCAATTGTTTACAGTCGAATTTCATGTTTCTGTACTTGTGCTCTTACTTGTATGCGAGGACTGTTACATTAAAGTATTGGCAGAATTCTTGAGAAAAAGAAACAATGTAAATGTAATCTACAATGGAAATTTTGTTGATCTGTTTTCTGGGATTTGTTTTTTGTTTTTCAGTTCAATTTGAATTATTGCTTACATCACCTCCATGCTGCATGTTTCGGAGATAAAGGAATTGCGAATTTGAATGTAGCACCTCCTCAGGGGTCCACCTAGAACCTCCCATCTCCTCCAAAATGACACCCCTGCTCATATGCACGTGCGCAGCTGATTTACAACAAGAAGACTAATTCAACTCCGAAACCAGCCCCCAGCACAACGTTTATGTTTTGCACTACACCAAGTCATGTCTCAGTCAGCGGTAAGAAAACACCAAAACATTATCATTGTAAAGTTAAAAAACAACCAGTGGGCCACGGATTTAGTGAGGCGTCTTTTTGTAGGCTCCCTGCCATTCACTTTTGTTTCTGTAAATTCACCATCTTTGCTTAAGTTTATTTGACATTTGTACTCTGCTTTTGATCCTGTATCTTCACATGCATGTTTATGACCAAGAAATGCCAAAACAAAGAGCCAAAGAGAAGAGGGAAAAAGTGAGGTCGGAGCTACCCAGCAACGTGGCTATGGGTAATGAAGAAGATCCCGGTGACTCCAACGACGAACATCCACAGCCAATGGAGGCACTGATAAACATGCAGAATATGACTCTGGAACCATTAACACCAGGTTCAACCAGCTTAATGAGATGGTTTGCCTCTCTCCAAGTCATCGCATAATACCCTGTCAGCCTGTATGGATAGTTTGGATGAGAAAGCTCTAGATTACGAGACATGCCTGAACGCAGCAGAGGAGGCCATCAGCAGGCTCCAGAGGGAGAATGCATCCCTCTGAGCCAAAACGAACAACTTGGAGGGCCGCTCGAGACCCCATAACATCAAACTTGTGGGGATTCCGGGGGAGAGGAAAAGGGACAACCGACCGAGTTCGTTAGCGCTCTCATCCCCAAGCTACTGGGGGAGACCAACTTCTCAAAGCCCGTAAAAATTGACCCCGCTCACCGCTCTCTACAACCCATGACCGCTGGACCGGCTGCGAGACCTCACATGATTATCGCCCGTGTCCATCACTACCAGGAGAAAGAAATGATCATATGTCTTGCTCGGCAGCAGCCCCTCAAGTACAACGGTCACAGGATTTTTATCTTCACGGATTATACTACTGAAGTGATGGGGCAGCGGGGGAAATTCCAAGAGGCAATGGCAACCCTGCGTGAGCTGAAATTAAAGCACAGCCTGCATTTCCTGGCCAGGCTCCACTTTCAACACAACGGGCTTCAGAGGGTCTTCACTTCCTCCGCAGAGGCGATGAAGTTCGTCAGCAGTTTGGAACGGGACGCTGGAGCCGACCAGACGGGGTGATGCGACCATACTGTGGACAAGACTATCAGCTAAGTCATGTTTATAGACTTTTGCACAGCGTAAAAGAAACGCAATGACGGTGATGTTTTCATCATCTTAGAGCGTTGTGGGGCCTACCAGTTTGCCATAGTTTAACCTTGTTGTTTGTTTGGCGCCTGGCCGGTTAGTTAGCGGGTTGTCTGTGAGTCATGCTCATAAGCCATGCGCCCTGTGGCCCTCAATATGGAGAAAGAAGAAGCTCTATTTGGGGAAGCCTTTTTTCTTTTTTTTCTTTTTTGTAGGGGGGAGGGGGGTCTGTGCATTTGTTCAGAGCTGCCAGACTGTTTGTTTTTGCTTGCTGTTATTTGGTTATGGGTGTCCCAGAATGCTTTTCTTTACACATTGATTGCCTATGACAGGGCCTGACAGTGTGAACCAGACAGGTGTGAATGCCCTGACAACGTTCGTGGGCTTGGACATGTGGTTAAACAGGGTAAAGTCCTTGCACAGAGCCGGACCTAACCAATTTGGTGCCCTAGGCAAGATTTCATCTGGCGTCCCTTGTATTCCAGATGGATCCTACACCAATAACATTTTTTACATACTTAAATAAAACTATCATACAGCTCTACGTTTTAGTGACTTTATTTTTATATAAGAAAAACCTGCAAATAAACACTTTAATCAAATTTAAATAAATACAAAATTTAAAAAAAAAAACAATAAAATATCAGCCACACTGGAACTGAAATACAAAGATCTATAAATACAAATTGAAGATTTGAAAATATGTATATCAAAGGAACCTATAACAGAATGCGATAAATAAGAAATCAAGTTAATTTCTTAAAATGTCACACTTAAACAAAAACAACCCTACTTAGGCATAACAAGTGCAGGAATAAAGATAGAATGAGTATTGCACCCAAAAATATAGCTGACAGAAACTTGTAACACTTCACACAAACAATAAAAAATGTGGATTATTGCACACTAATCCAAACTTGAATTGCAATATGAACTTTTGTATATAAAATTTCAAATGTAACACTGTCATACTGCCTTACTCTGTCAGGCTTCCCTTTCTACAGTCTAACTCTTCTTGCCTTTCTTGCAGCAAAGTCATCAATAATATCTTCATAAGTCAGCTGTTGTGAGACAATATGATTGATACTTAATATAGAGAGTCCACTCAGACGTTCTTGAGCCATCGTTGATCTCTGATAGGTCACAGGAAGTGTGGCAGCAATTCTCAGAGCAACCCACAAATTTGGGTAGATTTCAGTCAGCTGCTTCTCACGCAAGAAGGCCAAGAGTTCCATATTGGTCATTTGTTCTTGTGGTAAATGTGGAAAATTTTGTATTTCAACAGCAAGTTCTTTTCCATCAATATCTGGCTGTTTGTCATGCGTTAGGGCAGTGCTCAGGGTTTCACAATGGTCAAGCACCTCCTCTCTAGACATTCTGGTGAAATTGAGCAGCACTTCAAATGGGTCATGGACCTTTCCCAGGTTCTGAAATCTCTCCTCAAGAGAAGAGAGAGCTGTGTCCACAACCACATCAAAAAATGTGGTTTCCATTTTTTTAAGTGCATCATTCTTATGAATCTGGAGATTCATAAGCAAAGTGCCTCTTGGTGGTTCTCAGCCGCTTTTGTTTGAGCACTGCCTCCACATGCATTGCCTCACACATCTCCCTTGCAGTTGTCTGGGCATCAGAAAATCCAGTGCTTCTGTACTTGGTGAGAGTATCTCTGGTTTTCTTGAGCAGTTCAACGGCCACTGCATGGAGGGTGACTGCAATAGTTTGCTTACATGCTGGATTTGAGTTGAGAATGTCATACCATATAACAGTACAGATAGAGAAGCAGTATGAACCGATCTCCTCAGTCAAAGACTGTGCCTCAACTTTCACCACTTGGTCTGATGTGCTTTCTCTCACCTCAAGAAGAGCCTCTCTGATTTGACCAGCCTGGTACCTTACTGCCTCGACACTTTTGATCCGACTTTCCCACCTCGTCTCTGACCAAGACTTTAGGGTGGTTTTAACATGCCTCATGAGGATATCCCACCTATGGGTTGAGTAGGCAGAGGCATCGGTTGAGCTCTTAGCAGCATCAGAAACATCAAGATTTAAAGTCTGGGCACTACATGGAACATAGAAGGCTCTTGAATTTCTTTGAAGCAGCCTGGCCTGAACACCTTTGTTTTTCCCCTTTATGTTTGCACCGTTGTCGTAAGACTGCCCCCTGCAGTCCTCAAAGGGGATGTTTAGTTCCTCCAGTCTCTCAAGGATAGGTTTGGATAAACTTTCACCGCTTGATTCCTCTGCCACAAGTTACCCCATGAAATGCTCTTTAACTTCTGGGGTGTTTTCAAGGGACACAATCCTCCTAATAACACTGAGTTGTTCTTTATGGCTCAGGTCAGGGGTGCAATCCAAAATACTAGAGAAGTACTTTGATGTTTTTATCTCAACCGATATTTTCTCTAATACTTTTGTACTGATGGAGTCAATCAGTTCATTTTGTATTATTTTGCCTAAATGATGTGTATGGCTGCCTGTTCCACTTTTAACCCTTGCAACATGCTGCTTCATTACTGGGTCAAACTTTGCCAAAAGTTCCACCTCTTTCAAAAAATTTCCATTGTCAGGTTTGTTTAAAGTTTCTGCTACCTCTTAAAGCAATGTTTCTTTCGGCTAATGATTGTATTATCCTGACTAATCTTGTTAAGACATCACACCACCTGTTTCTCTCTGCCTCAACAAGTGCCATCTCTTGCTTATCAACTGCTTGACCCGTTGCAAGACAAACCTCTAAATCTTTCCATGCTGCCATGTGTGTATTGTGACCTTTGCCAGACTCATGGCTTTTTAGCAAGTTCCTTGCATTTTTACAGTCTCTCAGACCCTCTTAAGCTAAATTAAAATCTCCCTGAGAGAAAATCTTGCAACAGAAGCAGTATAATGCATTAATTCTTTTTAGGATACATCAACCAGCTTCTTTTGACTTTTTCTCCATTGACAAGGGCTCCACTGAAGTAATCATGTTGACACCTTCTCCCATCTCTTTCTTTTGGAAATGTGAAATTGTTTTTTGATTTGATATGGTCCTCTTTGAACAAACTCTGTTCTTATTGCATCAGTTAAATTAGATGGCCAATCTGCAGGGTCTATTGGTGCAGCCTTTATTTTACTTGTCTGTTCAGAGGTGGCAGAAGAAACTAATGAAGACTCACATGGCTGTACTTAAGATGTGAAGGCAGAAGATCTTGATAGTGCATCACTTGGCTGTGCAGATGTGGAGGCAGAAGATTCTGATGGTGCATCACTTGGCTGTAAATTGATCAGGGAAGCAGAACTGTCCACAGATGGCCCAGGATTGGCAGGAGGGAAGATTTAAATATTTTAGAAGTGCATCTGTCAAAAGAAGATGAACATTTTTGAAACTTTGATATTTGACAATGAAGCCATAGTAAACAACACATACCTACTTGGAAACCCACTTAATTATTGCACCTGAGCTACATTACAGCCTCTGTATACACAGAAAAATGTATTCATCTTTCTAGATGCTGATGCAATGACAGGGTTGTTAGTATATGTAACTAAAACTGTTGATATTTTTACAAACGTCTGGACCAGTATGATTTCTCAGGAAAAAGGAAAATCTTAAATGCAATTGCAAACCTCTGCAAGCTGTATGAATATACATAAAAAATAAATTGGCTTAGAAACCACAAACCAACCCTCTTTACTACTGCACTTATTACTGAACTTAATTGATTCAAGTTAATACCTTAAAACGTGGTATTTCATGATAGTAGTAGTGAATAATTTATCGATGAGCAAATGTTTGAAAAGCTTAATTCCAGAGGTTCCTAGGTATGCTTTTTCTTAATCAGAGCAGCAGGGCAAGTGAGCTTCTAACTATTTATTACAATATTTGTATTTGAAATCAGCTGAATGTTAGCTTACTAAGTGCACAATGATGTAAATAAGAAGCAGGACCCTAACGATACCTGCCTCACAAAAGAAAAACTGTAATTCTATGCCTGGTTATTTTATGTACACATACAAAAATGTTTGTTTACCTTGTTAAAAAGTAGTGAAAATCACTGATGTTAACTTTAGAAGTTAGAACTGACACAGTCAAACATGACTATCAACCGATAACAAGCTAGCATAACTGCAAGTAAAACTTCTAAATAACATCACGCACATACCTCTGTCTTTTTGGCGTTTCTCCTAAACCTCTCTTCTTCTCTTTCACCCCTGGGCTCCTGAAGACTTTGGCTTTTTGACATGATACCTATTTAGCGTACTGTCGGTCAGTATCATTTATGCAGCATAAATTGCCTGTTCATCTCGTCCACAAATGAGCAGGTGAGGAGGAGCGGTGTTGATGTTGTGATCATGCGCCCTTCAGGGTCAAACCAAGTGCATGAAAATAGGGCCTTTTTAAGGTTACTGTCATGTTTTGCTGGATTCTTTTGAAACATTACTGAATAAAAGTCTGGAAATTCTTTTATACAAAAAAGATTACCTTAACTCGCTGTAGACATTTTTTCTTCTTTTCTTCTTATCATACACTGATGATCTTATCATCCACTGGCAATCATGAGGGTGCCCCTAGCATTTGCCTATACTGCCTATGCCATGGGCTGGCCCTGTCCTTGCACATCTAAAGTCCCTCAAAGAAGATATAATGTTTTACAAGACACACATATAAAAACCACAGAACAGAGGCGACTGAGAGCTAATTGGATATCAAAGGTTATCAATCACCGTTTTCATCCAGGGCAAGAGGTGTCACCATTCTTTTCCGCAAGAGTGTTCCATTCCAACTTGCTTCAGCATCCATTGACCCAAATTGCAGGTACATTATGATCACTGGAAGCATTAACACATTGCCTGTCACTTTTTAAATGTATATGGACCAAATGTAGATGATCCTAATTATTTCCACAGAATATTTGACCTAATTCCAGACCTCAGCACTATAAATTTGATTGTTGGTGGTGACTTTGTTACCTTGACCCATATCTTGACAGACTCTCCCCCTGTACTCCACCTGTCATAGCATCTGTCCAAACTCTTAATAATCTAATAAAGTCCAGGAACCTGGTGGATATTTGGAGGCGACAGCATCCAATAGATAAGGATTATTCCTGCTTTTCTAGAGTTCATAATAGTGTTGTAGTACTCGAGATCGGTCTTGGTCTTGAGACCAGTCTCGAGAACATTTTTTGAGGGTCTTGGTCTCGTCTCGGAATCGAAGGCGTTTTCACTCGGTCTTGTTTCGCTCTCAGACTGAGCGGACTCGGTTTTTTTTAGCAAGACCGGTCGAGACCACCACTGATAAGCTTTTTGTCCGTGCCTCACTGATAAGAGTTAAAAAGGACCAAAACAGAAGATAACTTCACATCATTGGTAGTGATGTTTCTCTCTCCCCCAATTGCAGTTGCTAAGTTACCTGCCCAGAGTCACACAGTTTGTGACGTGTGACGCTGAGTGACTGACACACCCCCTGCACGGATGGGGACGACAGGAGGAGAGGCCGTGTTGTTTTTATGCTCGGCAGCCGGTGAACTCGTCATGAAAGATTTCTGCCAACTCAGCAATAATTAAGTTTGGTTTCCTAAACCACAAGGAGTTTATCTGTAAAACGACATGCAAGCGAAAACACTCGGCAGTGTGCAAATCCTGCAGTGAACAACTCACAGAAACAGCCGGCACGACTTCAAACTTTTACAGTCACCTCGAGAGGAAGCATAAAGACAGGTAAGCTAACGGTTACCATACAGTTACACTGGGAAAGTTTATATCAGTCTTCGTACATTTCAACAACCCCATCAAGAGACAATAAGCGAAAAATGAGCTCTCCTTGTTCCCTTTGTCATTTTAGGTATATATTTGCTAACTTTCAGAGCACCGACTATACAGTAGCCTACAGCCAAGTTAGCTTGCTAACATTAGCTTGCATGGCATTGTTTTCACAAGCAAGATAACACAACAACATCAATGAAATTGGCGATATTTCTTCCCCAAAATTTGTGATACTCACACCAGGCTTTTCGGCAAGTCAAACTAGAGTTTTCTGTGCTGGTATAGAAAGAATAGGCACTGATGAATAATGAGTTGGTAAAATATAAACCTGACAAAATTAATGGTTTAAAACACATTGTAGACACATCGCCTGATTTCAACTATATTTCAATAGAAATATAGTTGAAATCAGGCTTAAAATAGCTTGCAGATGCAGCTTTATAAACAAACTGCACATGTAATCTGTTTTCATAATGTGTATTTACAGTAAGATTATTGAATGAATATATGACAGATAATTTAAAGAAACAGCAGCCAAAGAAAATACCACAAACTAGAGTGACAGACTCATCAGCTTAATAGTTTAATATACATTTGATACAAATATACAAATGTTAAAATGCTTTATTCAAGATAATCAGTACATGGTAAGTAATGCTCATGCATAAAGTTTAAAAGATTGTTTAAAAACAGTAATTAAAAGAGATCCTTAATTTCATTTTATGAAAAAGGGAATATATTGAGTATTACAATGATGCATGGTGTGTGCTATGATTTGTTGCTTGTTGGCATTGAGCACAAATCTATCTATATGTCTGTCTATTAATAAAAAGATAGATGGAATAATATAATTATATAATAAAATAATTTCCTCCTGAATTTCAGGTTCCTGGACTACACGGCAGGACAACAGGCAGATGCTACACAGCCAACTATAGCATCCTTTGCCCAGAAAATGCAGATCTACAGTCTACATTCCCCAAGGCAGCAAGCTATCAGTGATGCCATCGTCAAAGATTTGATAATTGGGTGTTGTCTGCCACTGTCCCTTGTGAAAAATGAACATTTTAAACACTTTCTTGAGACTGTGGATAACAAGTACACACCTATCTCAAGAAGAACAATTACTGAGAAACATACCAGTTCTGGTAAAGCAAGTTAAGGAGACTGTTTTGGAGAAGCTGGAGAAACAATCAACAGTGTCCTTAACTACAAACATCTGGTCTGATCGCAGGCTGCGGTCCTTCCTTGGAGTAACCGCTCATTCGTGCAACAAGTCAAAGGAGTGCTATGCCATGGAATCCTACTTGCTGGACTGTAGACATTTTCCAGGCAAACATAGTGGAGAGCGAATTTCCTCTGCCTTTGAGGAGATCACAGAAGAATATGGTATCTGTCAGAAGATAAGCTACATTGTCACAGACAATGCTGCCAACATGAAGTGTGCTTTTAAAGTTCTCATGCCACAACAGCAGTCAGATGACAGCGAGAGTGAGGAGGAAAATCTAGATGATGAGCACCTGTGGGAGGACATGAATTCTGTGGAAGACACAGAACTACCCTGGTCATCAGGTGAACGTATTTCTTGTTTTACTCACTCCTTGCAGTTAGTTGTGAATGACGGCATGAAGGAAGTTAGAGCCACCTCTCGCACTATTGCCAAAACATCACGCTTCTCAACTCTATTACACAGCAGCTCACAGTTCAAAGACAAGTTTGAGGCTGCATTTGATTCTAAGACTGTTCCAACTGCAAACAACACTCGCTGGAACAGCACTTTCAAACAAGTGCAGGCCCTCACAGCTCTGGACCATAAAGCTCTGACTGAAATGTGCAGCACAGACTATGAAGAAGTGGTGTTCAGCACCTGAGAGTGGAACCAGCTTAAGGAACTGACTTCAATTCTCGCTCCATTCTCGGTAACAGACCTGACAGAGGGAGAGAAATCAGTCACCATTATCATGGTGGTTCCGACTGTTCTGGACCTGCATACACATCTTGTGAAGATGGAGGAGACACGAATACAGTGTCGGCCAATAGTAAAGGCCCTTCGTCAGTCTCTGATGAGAAAATTCAGTGGAATCTTTGCCAAAACAAACATGACTAAAGACAGCGGGAAAGAGGAACCTTTCAGCCACAATGTGTACTTTTTGGCTACAATGCTTGACTCACAGTTTGGATTAAACTGGGTGGATCTTGATGTTACAAATGGGCAAAATGAAACATCAATCAAGAAGTTCAGAGATGATCTGAAGAAAACACTGACAGGTATGCACACATTTTACATTGAGAAAAAAGTCTTCCTGCAAATATGTGAATGTTGAGAAAATGTCTTAAAAGTGCACTACGTAGTTTTGGAACATAAAGACTAACTTGTAGATTTGATATTTACAATATCATTAGGCAAGAGTATAAACTCAGAAGTATTTATTTTTCCATTACTGAATAAACAAGGAGTTCTCGGAGGAAAATAAGGTCTGCAAAATACTGTCTTTAAACCAGCAGCAGGGCTGGCCAAATATTGACAGTAGGAAATGGTGTTATTCTTCAGTGTCAGCTTGTTTATTCATCCATGAAAATGTAGACAGATTGTTTATTTTGTTTATGCATGAAATTTAATCAGTGACAATTTTTGTCCTCAATTTTGGACAAAAAAAATTGTACAAAACTACATAGTGCTCATTTAAACTGCATAAACTGTAGTCCTTTAAAAAGTCTTAATTAGTCTCGTAGTTGAATTTGTCAGATTTGTGAACAACATTTGAAAGAAATGGTAATATTGTTTATCTGAAATGAATTTTAGATCTTTGAGTCCATCTCATGAAAAATGGGAGCAAAAACAAAAGTGTTGCGTTTATATTTTTGTTGAGTGTATTTTTCAGACACTTTGATTTTTGAGGTTGAGAACTTGATGGACAGCGAAGGTGAAGAGTGCAGAGCCACAAATGAAGTCTCACCCGGTGATTCACCTCCAGTCAAATGCCTCCACCTTCTGTCTCGCTACAAGGCTCACAAAAAGCGCAGCATAGGCCAGGATTCAAGCATCAGAATACAGATAAGCAAATACTTTGATGCCATACGGGACATTGACACTGACAATGCACTTGTCTTCTGGTACAAAAACCGTGACAGATTCCCACAACTCCACAACTTGGCACCGAAGGTGCTGTCAGTTCCTGCATCCTCTGCACAAGTTGAGAGGGTTTTTAGTAGAGGAGGCATCATAATGAGACCCCACCGTGCACGTTTAGGTCACAGAATGCTGCAGTCTCTCATGCTTCTGAAATGCAACCAAGCTCTTCTTTAAATCTTAATTTCCATGGAAAGAAATGGGACTTTTGAGGTCTTTAGCAACAAGCTAAAGAGTTTACTCTCATTTTTGAGCTCAGACTGATAGAGGTGTTTTGTTACCACATTTTGTTCAGGCTTGGCATGACATCATTTTCAGTTAAACTGTTCCTGATTAATTAATGTTCTAATTTCATGAAGGAAACAGTCGTTGTTAGGTCACTGGATATTCAGGCTCTTTCTTAAGTCAAGAGAATGTTCAAGAATGTTGACAAAAATACTGAAATGTCAGCTTTTTTCACTCAATTCATTTAACTTAGGCCTTGTTCTTTACTTATTTTCATTCTTTCTCTCTGAAATGAAATGTTTACCGTGACTTGTCAGGTTAATTCAGTTTTGGAATACAACAAGTTTGCTGCGATTTGAGATTTATTTCATTGTGCTACTTTGAAAACAACAGCAGAGCAGGGATTGTTTTTTGTTGTTGTCATTTATTTAAAGGCAAACAAATTAAAAAGAAAACTCACATTTTGATGTTTTGTTATGATTTTCCTTAAATATATTTGGTCTTTGGTCTTGTCTCGGTCTCGACCTCCAAAAATCTTGGTCTTGTCTTGGTCTCGACCTCCAAAAGTCTTGGTCTTGTCTCGGTCTCGGTACTCTCTGGTCTCGGTAATGTCTTGGTCTCGGTTGCTGCGGTCTTGACTACAACACTAGTTCATAAATCATATACAAGGATTGATTATTTTCTAGTGGATTCAAAATTAATACCTAACATTGAATAGACTAAATATCACAATGTATTAATATCAGACCACAGCCCAGGTTCTTTAAAATTTAAACTTGCTTTTCCCAAGCAGTCTTATTGCTGGCGTTTTAATCCTTGGTTGTTGACAGATCCAGTGTTTGTCGATTACATGTCGGTATGGCTTGGCGAGTTCCTTGAGACCAATGATACAGGGGACGTGTTGAAACCCTCAAAACAGTAATTAGAGGCCATATAATTAAATTTGAAGCTGTGAAAAAGAGAGAACAGCGCTATCGTTTGGTTGAAATTGAAAAGGCACTTCCAGCTTTAGAACAGGCTTACAGGATCTCCCTTTTGCAGAAAGACTACAACAAGATTTGGGAATTAAAATAGGAATACAATCGTATTCTCAGCCGGAATGTTGGCAAACTTCTACTCAAGGTCAAACAAAAACACACTGAATTAGGTGATAAACCAGAGAGGCTGCTGACCAGACAGTTGAAGGGTGCTCAGGCCAGTCGTGCAATTTATGAAATCTGATCTATGACAGGAGAGTTGCTGGTCAATCTTAGAGAAATAAATACCTGTTTTAAAGACTTTTATTTTATATAGAATTATATACTTCCAAGTATCAAGCAACAGGTGCAGACCTTGATGACTCTTTTTACTCTCTCAACCTGCCCACACTGAGCAAACCAGCCAAGTTGGAACTTGAGTTTGACTTCACTGAAAATGAGTTAGTTGAGGCAATTAAATCATTTCAATCTGGGAAAGCAGCAGGCCCCAACGGATTTGGCTTCGAATTTTACAAAGCTCTCCATAAGACGCTAACTCCAATCTTACTTAGGATGATTAATGACTCCATTGTAAGAAAAACATTTCCAAGGTCATTATATGAAGTGAATATATGCCTATTGTTAAAGAAAGGTAAAGAGAGTCCTGAGCCTGGAAATTATAGACCTATCGCTCTTCTTAATTTTGACAAGAAGTCCATTCCTAAAGTCCTAGCTATCAGGTTAGGAAAGCACATTTCAACAATTTTACACCCTGACCAAACAGGGTTTATCCCAGGAAGATTCTCATTTTGTAACTTGTGAAGACTTTTAAATAATATATATGCCAATTAGCCAGCAGACATCAAAGCAGCTGTTCTGGCGCTTGACGCAGCTAAAGCATTCAACCAGATAGAGTGGCCTTTTACGTGTTTGAAGCACTAAAGAGTTTTGGTGTGGGGAACTCCTTTATTGCATGGGTCAAGATGTTATATCTCAGTCCAAAATCCTCCATCCTCACCAATAGTGACAAATCAGAGCCTTTTGAGTTGCAATGCGGTGTAAGACAGGGTGACCCTTTGTCCCCATTACTCTTTGATATACACACGTGGACAAAATTGTTGGTACCCTTCACTTAATGAAAGAAAAACCCACATGGTCACTGAAATAACTTGAAAATAACAAAAGTAATAATAAATTAAAGCCGCAAGTGGCGATGATCGGGCCCTCGCCCCCTATGCGCCCGTTGGGCCCTGTCGCTACCACCGCATATTGCTTCCGCCAAATGCTGCTGTTGTGAAGCATTGGAACCTCCGCCAGCACAAAAGTCCTTAGCCATATTGTGATTTATAATATAAATATTAGTCCTACCTTTTTTCATCTTAATATTTAGATTCTTTGACCATAAAAACATACCATTGGCAACTGGATTCATTATGATATCTATTTTACTTCCGTAGTTATTCACAAAAATCACTTTTTTTGCCATGGCGGCCAGACGCTTATCTGGATCAACAACAAATCGAATCAGTTCTTCCTTTTCCCATGCTGAACATTTCCTGAAAATTTGATCCAAATCCACCCATTACTTTTTGAGTTATTTTGTTCACAGACTGACAGACGGACAGACAGACTTACAGACGGACGGACAGACAGACAACAACTCTCCCAAAAACATAACCTTCTTGGCAGGGAACCAAAAAGAAAAAGTGCAGAGTCAAACTGTGATCATGTGTGTTGAATTTGGGGTAGATTGGATAAGTTATAACATGCATATTGTATGTAATTAATCTAATTTCTAGAGCTTGGTGCGGTTGCAGTAGCAGAGAATTGAGCTTATAGATGTGTTAGGAGGTGGACCTTGATCATGCTATTGAATTTTGAAGCAGATTGGACCTTAAATGAAGGAGTTAGAGTGATTTCCAGGTTCATGGCGATCAGTGAAGTTTGAGGCTTCGCCATCGCCACACTGTTTCACCTCAGGACACGACCTCAACACTGATGCTTCATGAAAGTGTGAAGACCCTTTCTGAGAATATTTGAAATAAAATATGTTGAAAAACAGGACATTTTGATGATAGAGTTAAACATCAGACTTCCTGTTACCAGCAGGGGGCGCTATATTTGAGAGTGAAACAAAGCATATAGTTAAACTCAGACAGGGACAGTGAACATGTGTACTTGTTTTGGTCCGAATCTAAGATTGTACAAGAGAGTTATTAAGCTTTTTTGAAGGTTTACGCGTTGTCCAAAAATGGTCAACTTTGGGCGTCCTTCCTGGCCACGCCCATTGACTTACGAAAAATCTTTTAATAACTTTTCATCATCAATGTGTCTAGTATACACAATCCAAATCTGGAATTGATCTGATAGAAAACCTAGGAGGAGTGGTCACTGTGCTGTTTGGTATCATGGTGTGTACCACACTGAACATGGACCACAGAAAGCTAAGGAGAGAGCTGTCTCAGGAGATTAGAAAGAAAATTATAGACAAGCATGTTAAAGGTAAAGGCTATAAGACCATCTCCAAGCAGCTTGATGTTCCTGTGACAACAGCTGCACAGATTATTCAGAAGTTTAAGGTCCACTGGACTGTAGCCAACCTCCCTGGACGTGGCTGCAGGAGGAAAACTGATGACAAACTGAAGAGACAGATGAATGGAAACCAAAGAGCCCAGAACAACTTCCAAAGAGAACTCCCAGGTCAAGGTACACCAGAGTCAGATCACACCATCTGTCACTGTTTGAGCCAAAGTGGACTGAATGGAGGACATCACTGTTGAAAGCAAATCATAAAAAAGTGAGACTGGAATTTGCCAAAATGCATATTGAAAAGCCACAAAGCTTCTGGGAGAATGTCCTTTAGACAGATGAGACAAAACGGGAGCTTTTTGGCAGGTCACATCAGCTCTGTGTTCACAGATACAAAAATGAAGCATAGAAAGAAAAAAACACTGTACCTACTTTGAAACACGAAGGAGGCTCAGTTATGTTGTGGGGCTGCTTTTCTGCATCTTGCACAGGGCGTCTTGAATCTGTGCAGGTACAATGAAATCTCAAGACTATCAAGACATTGTTGAGCAAAATGTGCGGCCCAGTGTCAGAAAGCTTGTTGTCAGCCACAGGTCATGGGTCTTTCAAAAGGATAATGACCCAAAACACATAGCAAAAACACTCAAGAATGACTCAGAACAAAACATTGGACTATTCTGAAGTGGCCTTCTATGAGCCCTGATCTCAATCCTACTGAACATTTGTGGAAGGAGCTGAAACATGCAGTCTGGAGAAGACAGCCTTCAAATCTGAGAAAGCTGGAGCAGTTTGCTCATGAGGAACTGGCCAAAATACTTGTCGACAGGTGCAAAAGTCTCATTGTGAGTCACAGAAATTGCCTGTTTGCAGAGACTGCCTCAAAAGCTTGTGCAACAACACATTGAGTTAAGGGTACAATCATTTTTGTCCAGGCCAGTTTCATTAGTTTGTTTTTTTAAATAATTCTCTTGGACTACAATTCAAAAGCAAAGTCTGATTTTCATAAGGTGATTTTCAGTAAATTTTTATTTATTATTACTTTTGTCAGTTTCAGCTTATTTCAGTGACCAAGTGGGTTTTGCTCTCTTTAATGGAAGGGTACCAACAATTTTGGCCACATCTGTAGCTCCGAAACCCCTTGCAATTGGGATCAGAAGTCATCAGACTATTAAGGGTATCAAGGTAGAGGATGTGGAGAGCTGAGTGGGACTCTACGCTGATGACTTACTATGTTATATATCTGATCCAGAATTGTCTGTCCCTCCTTTGTTAGTCTTCATTAAGTTATTCGGAAAACTTCCTGGCTATGCAATCAACTGGAGTAAGAATGTGTTTATGCCCCTATCAGACAATCTAGACCCACATTTTCTTCAGTCATTACCCCATTAAGTTAGTAAAGGATCACTTAACATATCTATGGCTTGAAATATCTCAAAATCCCAAATTTTTATTTAAACTAAACTATGGCACCTTGATCATGAAGCTGAGGCTCAACATAGAGAAGTGGAGAAATCTGCCTCTATCCTTGGTGGGACGGATCAACACCATTAAGATAGTGGCTCTTCCCAGATTTTTGTAATTATTCCAAAACCTGCCACTCTTTCTCAGTTCCTCATTTTTTAAGCATCTGGATTCTATTATTCTTCCCATGTTTGGGCTACAGAGCTCATCGCATATCAAAAGTGCATCTGCAAAAATCAAGGGGGGGGGGGGGGTTCAGTCTTCCTGTATTTAGGAACTGTTACTGGGCAGCCAACGCAAGGACTTTGATGTAGTGGCAGCAGGGACAACCTGATGAAGCACTTAACAAAGCCCCCCTGTGGCCAAGGATTGAGGATGCGGCGGTGTGCGGGTCCTCCCTTTGCAGCTTGCTTTTTCTAAGACAGAGTTTCCTCTCAAGTATATTTGTCACAGCCTCAGTCTGCTACACTCCAGTCTCAGCCTAATCAGCTCAACTCCTGTCACCTGCGCTCCTGCTCACACCTGCACCTCATCTGTTGCAATCAAGCTTCCTATTTAAACCCCAGCTCCACACTCACTCGACGTCAGACTGTCTTCGCTCACATGCTAAGAATTACAGACCTGTTATCCAGACTGATCGCCCGTTGCCAACCTGTTATGTACCTGTTTCTGCCTGTATCCTCTGATCCTCGGCTTGGCTTCAAAGTACCGACCCATTTCTGTCCTGCACCTACCTGCCTGCCTGATCCCCGGTTGCCAACCTTGCCTTCTGTTCCTGACGCCGAGTACCTGTTCGCAAATTCTGATCTGTGTTGGCCATCTGTTTCCCGGTATCTGACCCTTCTGCCTGTGTATGACGCCGAGTACCCACCTGAGTACCCGAATCAGTGGTGGCAGCCTGATCTCGGACAAACTGAACTATCTCCGGACATCAAAGACAAAGTGAGTCCAAGTCTGCTTTCTCTCAAAGACTCCACTCGGCCAACCTCCTGGTTGGCCGAGTGGACAATAAGATGGCCCGTGTACATACACCACTGATTTCTACACTCATACTCCATAATTTAGTTTAATAAAATATTGGTGAACTTTGATTATCTCGCATAAACATAGTCTTCATCCCACATCTAGAGAATTGATATCTAGTCACCCTACTCCTGACTCGTGACTGTAAATTTTGACGTGGTCAATCAAGAAGCGAGCTGACCAAGGAACAGGGAAGCAGGCATAAATAAAAACAATCATGGCTGACCTAAAGCATAACATAAAGTTCAGTGAACCTTGGAAATGTCTCCAGGTTTTTTTCAGTCTTTCCTTTTTTTGCAGTTCAGAATATTTTTGTCAAAATAGTCCCAAGACCATCATCATATTATTGTATGTTCTTTCGAGTGTTGTGTTTTCATGTTGTTGCTATGCTTCTTCTTCTTTCTTTTTGTTAGATCCCATTTGTTCATGTGAGACTTCTGGCTTGGAGTACAAGATTCTAGATCAGTGGTGGGACAGAATGGTTATGTGGTGGTTATGTGGTGTGCTATGTTGAGGTTATTGGGGCCACACACAGTATGATCAAAACTGTTGAATACCTGATTTTTTAATCTTCCTTTGTTTTTAAGTTATTTTTTCGGGCTCTTCTGGCCTTTATTATATAGGACAGCTGAAGAACAGGAAAGCGGGTGAAGAGACGGGGGATGACATGCAGCAATGGGCTGAGGCTGGGAGTCAAACCAGCAGCCGCTGCAGGGGGTTGGCAGCCCCTGTACATGGGGCGGACGCTCTACCAACTGAGCCAATGTATGCCCCTTAATCTTCCTTTTTTTATCTAATAGATAAAACATCTGTTCAGATTTAGAAAATCCTTATTTGTGGATCCCGCTTAGACGTGTGATTACAGCCTGATAATCATCTCTGTTAACCACCAACACTATGGATGCCTGATAGTGATTTTTAACTTCTGAACTCATCATACAAACAGACAATTTTAATTAAGAGCATAACCTTTAACTTTACTTCAACTGACCTGTTTCTTTTCAAGTGACAGTCTACTTGTGTAAGAAACTGAACAAAATGTAAATAGGACTGTTGTGCATCATTTTAGTCAAAAAAGCACAATTTTGACCACTGTTGATTGCCTCTCATGAAAAGCACGATGTCTTTAATTTCAAAGCCTGAAAGATTCAGAGATTTAACAGGTTAAGGAAAACATCAGTACTATCTCTATCTGACTTTTTTTATGAGTTGTTTTGTTGAGAACAGCTCTCTCAACGAACCCATTAGATCGTGGAAACTCTGGGCTGCTGGTGATGTGAGTAAAGTCACATTGAGTAGCAAAGTCCTTGAAGCCCTGGCTTGTGAACTGTCTCCTATCGTCTGACATGAGTGTGTGGTTCTCCGTGATCAGAGAAGTGTCTCTTTAGCTTTGAAATCACAGTGGCTGTGGTGATGTCTCGAAGCAAATAAATCTCATACCAGCCTGAATATGAGTCCACAAGTACAAGATACTGTTGGTTGTGCCTGTCGAAGATGTCAGTTGCCACAGTAGACTAAGGGAGCTCTGGAACTGGATGTGGATGAAGAGGTTCCTTCTGCTGATGTGGTCTTGTACTGTTGCACACAGAGCATGACTGTATTTCTTTGTTAATGTTATCTGTCATTGTAGGCCAAAAAATGATTCCTCTTGCCCAACGTTTTTTAGCTTTTGCGCTGGGATGTCCTCTGTGCATTATGTTGATGTATTCCTTTTGTAATGACAGGGGAATGACAGCTTTGTGACCTTTCAAACAGTCAGTTTATCTCTGAATGGAAAATAAGGACAAATGGCAGGTGGAAGATGGCGCTGTTAGGCCATTCATGTCTGAGGATAGTGCTGAGTGTCTGTAGAGTTGTCATTCATTGTGTGTCTCTTTAACTCCTCAAGACGTAATGAGGAGATGGTGCTGATGGTCATAACAGCAAAGCTGTCCTCCTCATCAGGGTGCTGTAGTGTTGAACTTCTGGGTGCACGTGACAATGTATCAGCAAGGTGCATTTGTTTTCCAGATTTGTATTCAAGGGTGATGTTATGCTTCTGCAGCTTCGACATCTTCCTCTGCAGTCGAGCTGTGGATTGGATTTTTTATGATAGTGACCAGGGGCTGGCGATCCGTTTCCATAGTCACTGGCTTGCCGTAGAAGTAGTCATTAAATTTTGAGCAAGCAAAAACAACAGTCAAAAACTCCTTTTCGGTTTGGGCATAGCTGGTTTCAGTGACTGTTAGAGTTCGTGAAGCATATGCCACAGGCCATTCGTCCTGTAGGGATGCAGTACCAAGACCAAACTGTGAAGCATCACATGAAAGTGTCACAGGGTTTTTGACATCATAGTAGGAGAGGACAGGAGGGCTAGACATGTCCTTTGAGGGCTTCAAAGGCATGTTGTTGTGGCACATCCCATATCCATTCTGTGTCCTTGTGTGTAAGCTGTCACAGTGGAGCAGTCAGCTGGCTGAGGTTGGGAATTAATTTACCAAGGTAGTAGACCATTCTTAAAAATCTTTGCAGAGCAGGCACGTCTGCAGGCACTGGCATCTCGCTGATGGTTTTGGTTTAGAAGGGTCTGCTTTCAGGTTTTCATTTGTGAAAACATGAACAACATAGCTGACTTGGTTCAGCCAGAACCTGCACCTGAGAGGGTTAAGCCTCAAATTTACCTTTTGAGCACTTTCCTCAGATTGGCATCATGTTCCTCCATATCTTTTCCACCAATGAGAATGTCATTGACAATAATGGCGCAGAGATACCAAGCGAAGATCTGTTCCATGGATTGCTCAAACACTTCACTGGCAGAGCTAGGTCCAAACGGCATCCGTGGAAACCTGTAGTGACCAAAACATTTGCTAAAAGTGGTTAGCAGTGAGGATTTGTGGTCAAGGGGAATCTGCCAAAATGAACTCTTGGCATCTAAAATTGAAAACACTGTTGTGCTGGACATTTGAGCAGCAACTTCTTCCACAGTACACATAGAATGATGTGGTCTTTTCAAGGCAGTGTTCAAGTCTCTTGGGTTGATACATATTCTGATTTCTTTTTTTTCTTTTCTATTTGTAGCTACCATTGACGACACCCAGTCCGTTGGTTCTGATACAGGTGTAATGACACCCAATTGCTGCATTCCGTCCAACTCATCTGTAACTTTGTCCTTCATAGCCACTGGAACATGATGTGCAGGGCGGACAACAGGTCTCACATCTGGGTCAAGAGTCATAGAATATGTCACAGGGAGATTTCCAAGCTCATCTGAGCAGAGATCACTACATTCTTTTTGAATTTGAATTTGATAACACATTACATTTGGCACTGTAACCAACTTTCATGTCAACTGTACTGTCATATACCTGCACAGTGACAAAAGCTCCATTATTTGCATCCATCCTTGCTTCAGTTGAAAAGACAAAGTTTTGCGGTGTTATTCCATTAACATAGAATGTCTCATTAGTGCAGTCATCAGTGTGTTCTTGCTCTAACTGGTGAACACTTTTTTTTAAGCTTCTGTCTGTTAAGTGTCTCTTGTTTTGATTTGCAGCACTTTTTGAAATGATTTCACTTTTTGCGTGCATGGCACTGTTGACCAAAAGCTGTACATGTGTCTTTCTTAACTGTATGACTGCTTCCACAGTTGTTACAGTTGGTAATAAACTGTGATCCTTGTTCCTCTGAGTGTTTTTTAAAAATTTAGATCATACTTGTGCCTCCTTATGGCCTTAGGGTGTACTGCATCCACAGTTGTGACACTGTGCCGAGGAGAGGCCAACATTTTATTGTGTTTTCAGTTAGCTTGTATATTTGACAAACTGATATGGCTTTAGCAGGTGTTAAATCGCTGTCACGCAGCAGTACTTACCTCAGATGATCATTGTTTATGCAACAAACAAGCCTATCTCTCACAAGTTCCTTGAGAGATTTCCAAAGTTGCAGCTTTTGCTTTAATTCTCAGGTCACTTACATAAGAGTCAATTGTCTCACCACATGTCTGGTTTCTTGAGTTGAATTTATGTATTTCCATGGGAATGTTTGTTTGAGGGTTGCTCATCTCACGAAACTTCCTCCTGAGGCACTCTGGGTCCACTAAGACTCTGCAAGACGAGCACACGTCCTCCGTTGCCTGGCTCTCTTACCTCTACTGCGTACACAAAAGAGCATTCTCATTCTAAGGCATCTGGCCCAGCTACATTCAGGAGGATATATGCTTTTGTGAGGGCAGGCTTGTCAGAGTATGCCACCAATATGAAAATGTTATACTCCTGCTCGAAAACCCTCCTGTTTTCAGCAATGTTACCGTAGTAGATGAGCGGTTTGGGCCTCCGGAATCCATCCGCCATGTCTGCCGTTTAGCTGCGATGAGCTGAAAGTCTAGATGTCCTCATACCAAGGACAAAATACCTCAGAAAACTGTCCATGAAAAGTCCAGAGCAAGACTTCTGGCACCATGTTTTATGTTCACTCGAATGAGAAGCAGTGATGAAGTTTGAACTGGTTTTACAACCATATTGATGATGTAGCACAGCAACAAGGCAACCCCTGACTGAACGTACATAGTACGTGTGTGTGTGAGAGAGAGAGTAACCATGCATGTGCAAAGTAACTTCTAGCAGTATGGTGTCCCAGAACAACTGACAAAGAGAACATGAATACACAGGCTGATCTACAGCTACTTTAATGTTCACTATCAGTCATCTTCTTTTAATAATCATTACAGATGTTAATGTTGATAGACTGATCTCTGTCCATGCTTTGTTATAGCTGATACTACCAGAATAAATACCTTATAGTAGGGATGGCAGTTTTATGAACATAGTATACTTGATCATTATCTTAACATGCTGACTACTCTTTGCTGTCTGTGGCAGCTTACAACTTTAATCCCAACAATTATTAAGTAAGGGTAATAAAATCAAAGATCTCAGCTGTGCCTTGACTGACAGAAATCATCCACAGCCTCGTAGTTTGAACAGACAGTAACGCCCAGTGTTGGTAATAACGGCGTTAGAGTATAATGGCGTTACTAACGGCGTTATTTTTTTCAGTAACGGGTAATCTAATTAATTACTTTTTCATGCGTTACAACGCCATTACCATTACTAACAGGGAAATGTGGCGCGTTACTTTGCACCAATGTCAAGCAGCTGTTATCCAATCAGCCTCACCCTCAAATTCCACAGCACACGGAAGCGCTGTGCCACGGTCTTGCCCTGATAGACAAAACCCACTGAAAGGGCGCACCGCCCCAGAGGGGGAGGGCTGATCCCCGGAGAGCCACAGGCTCTCATGATGAGCACAGCGATGTCACATGCTCATAATATGTTATACACTGAGAAAAGAAATAAACAACACGTCACTTTGCTCCTCTAAGGTCCCTTTGCTGGTCTCAACCACACAGCTTCGTGATTTATTTAACTTCTATCCGCCTATATCCTTGTAGAAAAGATGTTTTGTCATGTAAACAATGTTATATATTTCTGTACCTCTATGATTCACTTCTTCGTCTATGGTGTCGTGTTGCCTCTGGGACCCTCTGACCGACTGCTGACCTGATGCTCGTGCCTCTAGTTTTTACATAATGACAAACAATTGAGGAAATTTACGTTCGAGAGTCCATGCATTCTGTTTTATTTTGAAACATCCGGATACTCCACACATTGACTTCCTGTCTGGTGCTTTCTTAACGACAGTAAATTTACGAGGTTTGGACGCGGCCGCGCAAAAAATAGTTCTGAAGCGAATCTTCAGTGCCTTGGCACGCGCTGGCTCTCACCAACACAGCACTGCGCGTTGGTGAAGCTTACTGCGGAGCACTTCGCTCCCATTCTAGTCTTTCAGGCAAATTCCCCTGCACGCACTGTTGGAGAACTGTTGATGACAGAGCTGCTGCAGCAGGGTACAACAAGGAAGGACACAGAGACAGAGACACACAGTTCAAGCAGCAAAAGCTGTTTAAAAAAAGTAACGCATCAATTACTTTACCTGGTAACTAATTACATTTATGAAGGAGTAATTCCGTTAGTAACTCAGTTACTTTTTTGGGAAAGTAACTAGTTACTATAACTAATTACTTTTTTGAAGTAATGTGCCCAACACTGGTAACGCCATCACTATAAAATCTCTGAAGGCACTACATTTCTGTTTTTATTGTTCAAAATACTAAATAACACCTCAGAGAGGTCTGTCATTATTGCCTCATTCACTCTGACATTTTACACAAGAATATTTACACTCCTGGATATTTGTCTCCAATGTAGCAGAGACAGAATAAAGAGAACGGGTGGACCAACATGTGTTCTTCTAGAGGCAGTGTCAGAAGCATGTTATTGGAGGGAAGGGGCAGGAGCATTTTACGGGTGAATCAAAGTGTTTCTCTGTTTTTTTTTTTTTACCACCAATATTATTACTTAACATTGCTTTCTCAGTGACTGGAATTGCCAGTCCGTCACACAGGTTGTGATGTCAGTGCATGCTCTCAATAATGCAGAGTGACTCATAATCAAAGCAACACTGACTGTGATGTTAAACGTAAGGCCATGGTAGTCCCAGACTTTGTAAAATACTGCTGTGGGAATGTAATATGATCTAAAGGAAATCTGCAAATTTTCACATTTTTATCAAATGAATCAGAACAAAGCAACAGGGCTACAGGTCTAAAAAACACGCTAAACCTAGGCTGCGGTCAAATAGTCACCTCCTAAGTCCTTTCCTATCTACTTTTCCTTAACCCTGATGGAAAACGTCACGAGGTTAAGGAAAGGAGAAAGGAGAATTCAGAAGGACTTAGGAAAGGAATACTGCCGTGCAGAGAGAATCCGACTACAACTTTCACTACGCTTCGTCATCATGTGACAGCGGATGTTACTGCTGCGGTGAAACTACAATTTTCCGAAGGTGGACTACAAAAGATGCATCATACATCATGTATCATGACAATGTTGTTCCTTTCAGACAACATTGAACATAATAACCTAGTTAAAATTGCATCTGCATAACCGATATTGGAAGTGAGGATTTAAATAAATCTGTCCTCTCATTATCAACATGAACACCAATCAGTGCATGAAAATAAATGAACTGAAGGAAAGAAAGGCAGAAATTGTAAAGACCGCAATCTAATGGTGTACAAATGATTAATATTGAACCATGTTTAAAACATAATCAACACCAAATGTCTCATATCCTCCACTCTTCAGAGAATCAGACTACTGGAAAGTTAAGGCAGGTTTTGGTAAACTTTAGAAAGGATGAACAGCAGTGGTAACTCGCATGGTCTGTGTGATTTGTTCGTCATTATTCGGTTGAATTCGGAAGCAGTCGGAATACGCGCTGTTTATAAAAGCTGTTGCTGCGGTGAATTGTGGGACAGAATAATCTCCTCTCCTTTCGTAAAGGATGGTCCAGTGTATCCTATGCTATAGGAGATAATAAAGGAATTGAGCCACCTTTCCTATGCATTTAAACTATTCGAACAGCTCTAATCACAAACTACTTCTGGTTCATTTCACTCCGTTAGGAACCTTCCTAAGCAAAAATGACTTTTCGACCGCAGCCCTAGTGTTTATTTGGTCAGATAAAGTCCTAAAATTGACTCAAAAACATTTATTCATCTGTCTATCTTCCCATCTGTAAACTGCTAATCTGTATACCCACCAGCCTCCATTTCTCCTTCCTGGAAGGCCGAGTCAAGCACCTGGTTGCACCACTCTTCCTGGGAGAAGTCCTCCAGCGTGCTGCCATCAGACTCCATCTCCTGGTAGAGACCACTGCTGTTGATCAGGACAGGGGCACAGCTCTGAGAGTCCCAGCCCCCCTGCCCAAACACCTTCTCCAACTGCTCGATGGTGTAGCTGCTCTTCCTCTTCCCAATGCCGTGCTCCTTCACGCGGCTGTAGCAACGACGTAGAGTCTGAGTATGAACGAAGACAAAAAGATAAAGGATCATTTTTTCTATGATGTTGACAGTGGCTGTTGATGTTGTTCAAAGATTGAAGAGGTCAAAGTATAACAGTAAGGGGGGTGGTTTTTTAAGCCTATTGATGGAACAATATAAAGGTGAATATCTTTGTTTACCTTGATATACCATTTTAGATTTTTTTTTTTTCTTGGAGAGTTTATCTTATTGTTAGCCAAGGAAATACAAAAGAAAGATGTGTGTTTGATGCTGCTGGAACAAAATAAAACTTCAAAAACACTTCAAAATATTTTATTGTTTTAATTCACCAAAATGAAATGCAGTGGTGTAAAGGAACGAAGTAATAGTACTTAGTTACAGTACTTAAGTATGTTTTGGGAGTATCTATACTTTACTTGAGTTTCTATGTTTTTTGCAACTTTTACTTTTACTTCACTACATTAAAAATTAAAAAATGATACTTTTACTTCGTTACTTTTAAATTGTCAACTTAGTTACTCGCTACATAATAAAATGTGAATATAAACGGACTGTTCGTGCTCTTGCACGAAGCTGAACACACCTCTGCCTGCTTCTGCAGCCTGTGAATGACTGTTTGGCATTGCAGGATTTGTATTCAGCCCGCGAAGGACACGACTGAACTCATGCAATTTTGAAAATCAACTTCTGCTATAGATGAACCGCAAGTTTGTGGACTTTACGTGAGGGAGGAATGGAGAGAGGGAGTAAGAGGTGAAGGGAGCTGAGGGAGGGAGGAAGAGTTAAACTTAATAAAGCTTGGGAGAGCAACAACTATTTGTACCTGTTCTCTTTGTTTGTACTTTTACTTTTAATACTTAAGTACATTTAATAGTAGCTACTTTAAGACTTTTACTTAAGTGATTTTTTAATGAGTGACTTTCACTTTTAGTTGAGTATATTTTATATAAGATATATTTACTTTTACTCAAGTATGGGTTTCATGGACTTTTTACACCACTGATGAAATGTTATAAATATAACTTCTGTTCCCTGAAGGAGAGGAACGAGGTACAATACATATAGTATAGGATATCATGCCCCTGAGTGGCCTGACTTGAAGATCCCTTTATTCGCGCCTTGAGGCAGATGATCTGTGGTGATGTACTGTATGTAAGGCCCTGCCTGCACATATAAACATACACCACCACAGTAATCCTTCAGTCCAATAGCCCCTCTTCACCAAGCCTAGCTGCTGTAGGGTGGCCTAATGATAACAGAAGAATATAACAGAAGTTATATTCATAACATTTCGATCTCTTTCAGATGATTCACTCGGTTCAACACAAAGGGCCATAATTCCGTGGCGCAGCACAGGGGCAGCGTAGGGTGAGCAGAGTACACAGAGGCTGGGGCACCCCGCGCAGTGTTAACTTCGTCCGCCGCACGGTGCCAAGGTTGACAATTTAGTAGTCCTTCTGCACCAAGATGGGTGTGACGGCACACCAGGGGGAGGTACGTACAGATTCAGGTTGGCGCAGTGACAGTTTTGTGCCAAAATACAGTGCGGAAGGTGCGCTGAAAGCATGCCAGCTCTAACTTGGTCTATTCTCGGCGCAGGTGAAGCGCACCCTCCCCAGCTGTAATTTGGTGACAGGCACACATGTGCGCATACATCGCTAAACCCTTAAAGGCAGGTATCCAAAGTGTCAGACACATTTTAATGCAATAAACAATCACAGCAATCACTATTTAACATAACTGTCTGAACCAGCACATACATTTGTGTCAATATTAATTGTTTTATAATATCTGATATCGGATTAAAGCCGTTTGTCATAATGGAAACTTAACCTGATGGCAACTGGAAGTTTGATGCACATCTTACAAGTCATCGATAAACAGCCTCATCATCCGATACGGAGTAGGCTATAGAAAAAGGGGAGAAAAAAGAGAAAATAAATGTATGTCACTAAGGATTTACCTGTGATTGCCCATGTTTCTCTGTCTTAATCTATATTCTTAACCTGATCTAAAAAGATGGAGTACATTATTGCAAGGAGGTTGAGGAGGAAAAACCGGGAGAGCATACAGCATATCACAAAAAGGTTCTGCTATTTGACATGACAGACCAGGAGTGCAGGTGGATCACAGGCATGAATGGATTAGCCTGCCTCTGTGTTTAACTGTCTGTTACTTAATTTTGTACTCCAATAAATGACAAAGGAACAGATCACATCTGTTCCAGGAGCTGGCCCACACGGTGACATGCGTTGTGGCCTCCCATGCACGCCCAGATAGCCCCTCCACTCTCTATTTGCTATAACAGTGATGGCTGCTCTGTCTTTCCGGCACACTGTGCGGTGGCGGGGATCAGTCAGATCAATCAGTCGCTGTGCCTTGCCCGCAGCGCATTTAGAGGCAAGGAGAGGCATTCATTTGATTGGTGAAGACAACACTCGGCTGTGTTAAACCCACTCAAGCCTTTTCTCCTCCCTCTCTGGCACTTGCGAGGAGGGGGAGGTATGGAGGTGTGGATGCACTTCTGTGCACCTCAGAGCACCATGCAGGTAACTCGCAAGGTGCGCTGGACACACCCTGTCAGCGCGGTGCAGGGCAGGTGTACCGTGCCTACACCTGGTCTACGAAATTAGAGCCCATATAGTATGGGACATGTATACATGCACCACAGAGCAGCCACCGAAGCAGAGTCAAACCTCCAACACTCTATCAATCAATCAATCAATCAATGTTTATTTCTAAAGCCCTTTACAGTTACCCAAAAGGCCCCCCAAGTGCTTTACAGCAGTGTCAGAAAATAAATAAGAACACTAAGGATACAAGCAACATAAAACAATACCAGAAGAACAATACAAATAAGAAAAAGATACAGAAAAATGCAATGGAAGGTGTCACGCAGCAGCATGCAAAGCCATTCAGGAAAGATAAAACAGAATAAAACTAACATGAGCATAAGACCTAGAAACCTTAGTCGGGGTTAAAAGCCATTCTAAAAAAGTGAGCTTTTAGTTTAGATTCAAAACGACCACAGTCAGTCGTGGTGCAGATGTCTGGGGGCAGCTTGTTCCACAATGTAGGTGCAGCGACAGTAAAAGAACATCTTGAACTTGGGATGTCTAAGAGAAACCAGCCAGAAGAACGCAGGGCCCTCGTATGGCTACATAAAGTTAAACTCTCTGATAAATATAGAGGAGCCAGGTTGTGAACGGCATTAAAAACATACAACAAAAGTTTAAAATCACTTCTAAAATGAACTGAAAGCCAGTGGAGTGACGACAGCACAGGGGTGATGTGCTCACGTCTTGGCGTGTCTGTGAGAAATCGCGCCGCCGCATTTTGAATGAGCTGGAGGCGGGAGAGGGAAGATTGGCTAAGGCCGACATAAAGAGCATTTCAATAGTCAAGGCGGGAACTAATTATGAATAGCCTTTTCAAAATCCAGGCGACTGAAGAAGGGCTTCACCGAAAGGGCGCAGCTGAAAAAAGCTCGTTTTCATGACAGAGGTGATCTGTTTGTCAAACTTTAGGCCACGGTCAAAAGTTACCCTCAGGTTTTTTACCTGCGGTTTAAAAAGAGAAGACAGAGTGCCAAGATTCATCATAACTGCATTTGGCAAAGAAGGGCTAAACAGGATACATTATGTTTTGCTGTCGTTCAGGTGCAGGAAGTTACATGCCAGCCACTGCTTAATATCACTGATGCAGTCCTGTAATTAAGTGCAGAGCCTTCCTTTGGGTTCAGAGGCAAATATAACTGTAAATCATCCTCATAAAGATTAAATGACATGATATGCTTTGCAATGACTGACCCCAATGGAAGCAAATACAGAGAGAAGAGAACAGGGCCAAGAATAGATCCCTGTGGCACCCCACAGGGAAGTGGTACATCCGATGAGCAGAGGTCACCAATCATCACGAGAAGCTTCTATTTGACAGGTAAGACCTAAACCATTGAAGAGCGGTGCCGTGGATGCCTACATGCTGCTCTAGGCGAGGTACAAGGACTGTGAGGTCAACAGTATTGAAGGCCGCTGTGAGGTCGAGCAGCACCAGCATCGTGGGATTCCTAGCATCCACAGACAGCGTGATATCATTGTGAACATGTAACAATGCTGACTCTGTACTTTTTCGGGATCTGAAACCAGACTAAAAGGACCTCTTTCCCAATACATGTAATTTTGCCCACAATTTTTTGTTTATTGTGTGGTATTTGTAGTATACCCAGAGACTCCCAAGAATATACCTTTAGAAAATCCAAAAGTCATCCAGGGCCTGTACTATGACCTCTTTTATGATCATTGCCATAGGTGTGAGCCAGGGTGCACACTTTACCCCAAAACTTACTCAAACACAAATAATAAATCATCAAATTGGGTCAAATCACCTTCACTGAAGTCTGGTGCATCTTTTGAAATCAAATGTAAAGCTAAGTATTACAATTGAAAGAAGTTATTGAATTTTAACTGGAGAAAAAGTAGTTTTTTTTTTTTTTTTCCAACAAATTCAATTCTTTAGAGATGTATCTGACCAACTTACAGTTGCTGTACAAATAAAATACTTACAAATTATTTGGCCATATATATATTCTCAAAGTGGGAAAAAATCATCAAATTCTGAGACTGGTAAAGTTGTTCAATTAACAGGTTGGGTTACTGTGGAAGAATCAGGATACTGTTCCACGTCTTGTATTATATCAAGGGTAATGTTTTATTTCATGCAATTTGCAGCAAATGAATGTTAACTTCAATTTAGTATTGTGCATTCAATTGAATTATATTTTTTTTCAAAATGTTTTTCATTTAAAACAGAAAAGGTATGCAGGGCCTGTAATTCCTCTTTAAAAATATCATCCAACGCAATGCTAATCAACTCTGCAATACATGCTATATATTTCAAAAGAATAAATGGGATAGTGGTGCATCTCCTTGTATGATAGAGTAGTACGTTCAAGCTGAGGCAAAATGCTATTGTTGACCTTCACGCTTGTGGTCAAGACGAGTTTAGTCAGTTCTGCCATTAAAGAATTGTTGTCCAAGCAACATATGTCCCTAGCTAGCTAGTATCAATTTGTCATTTGAGTATAAACAACATATATTCTGCTGCAAGTGTTATATTCAGCAGATTTCTTTTTCAGTATAGCTGTTCATATACAGTGTCTTCTGTTACCACAATTTAGTGTGCACACATGTACATTTTATGAAAAAATTGTGCATCTAGTACAATACTAAGTGGTATCCATACCTATAACTATACCTTTTTGTTGTTGGTGTATTTTCCAGGTTTGTTTCCCTGAGAATACCAATATATATCTAAATCCTCCAGATAATTTATTTTCATATTGTTTGAAGTTAAAATGGATGGGGTTTGTATTATACCCGATTGCAAAACCAGGTTCGAAGATAAAGGGAAGAACTTAAAATATGGAAGGAATCTAGATTCTCCCAGTAACAACTGGTTAAAGCAGGTGCTTAGTAAAGAAGGATTGAATGTTGAGAGTGGAAGTAAGCTGTGTCTAAAATGCTACATGAGATATCTTAGAAAAAGGCCACGCCCTGACTCAAAAGAAGGCACTCACAGTGACAATGAATCGACAGGCATCTGTGATTCATTTGAGATTGAGGATAGCCCCACTAATCCTGGAACTAACCGATCTGTTATACCTCTTATCCAAATCAAAGATTTGAAGTATGCTTCCTCTTCACATCGTAAGTGTTCTTTGTGTTTAGAGTACAATGACAACTGTATAAACATTCCTAAGTCTGTTCGTCACTCTCTTATCATTGAATGTTCACTTTGGTGCCCACCTGATGCTCGTGTTGTTCTGAACACCTCATCGGGAGTTTTCTACACCCTGACACAAAGATAAATATGCACAGTCGTATTCCTCTGGAAAGTAAACTGAATGAATCTATTTCTCCAGTTGTTATTAATGATTTGCTTGAAATTGTACATGAAGTATCCAAACATGAGACATCACCCAAACTGAAGTTTGAAACCTTGTCAGATTCTGACTGCCATGCATGGACTGGCTGGACATTGGTGCAATTTAAGAACATGTATGACATGTGTGAGTCTGATCTTGTTTCAGGTTCAAGTGATAGTTCCAGAGCAATAGATTTGCTTCTTTACTTTTGGGCAAAACTGAAAACAAACCTTTCATGGAATCAAATGACCATGCTTACTAATCTTTCCCAGGCTACACTGTCAAGATATTTTCATACAATTGCAGATATTTTGAACACAATTGTTGTTCCCAAATACCTTGGCACAAATCATATTTCACGCCACGATGCCATAACTCACAACACTGTCTTTACCAAAGCTTTTTATGGTGACCAGGTCAGTCTTGTCTTAGATGGTACATATATCTACCTCAACAATTGCAGTGATCATCATTTTCAAAGGGCATCTTACGGAGGACAGAAAAAACGAAATTACCTAAAATTCATGTCAGTTGTACTGCCTGATGGATATGTTTTAGACACTATTGGCCCCTACCATGGTAACGTAAATGATGCAACAATAACTCGGCTCATCATGGAAAAAATAGAAATATTGAAATCTTGGTTAGAAGCAAATGACAATATGATTGTAGATCCCGGTTTCAGGGATGCCTTAGATCTTCTTGCTAAGTTGGGGTATGATGCTAGAATGCCGTCATTTTTACCAACTGGTAAATCCCAATTGGATTCCTCAACAGCCAATAGTGATCGTTGCTGTACCAAAACAAGATGAATAGTAGAGTCCTACCACGGGCGTTTAAAGAAGTGGATGTTGTTTAAGGAACAACTTACCTCAAATTATTTCATTGAGGTCATTGGCAAATTAGTGCGCATCGTAACTGCATGTCTCAATGCCTTCAGAGGACCAATATATGTTTCAGATCCAGATCGAGAGGAACGAGATACTAAGATGGCTCAGCGTATGCTTTCACTTTTAAAAAAAGACAATGTTTTGGCAAAACGAGTTGCAGAAGACCCAAATATGTCACGTAGAGCTCGTAGTGAATGGCAGAAGATTGAAGCATCTGATATCTCGTTCCCTCATGTGGATCTGGAATACCTTGAGACCATAACATGCGGTACATACCAAATCAAACAGTCCCCTGGCTACATTGCTGAGCATCAAAAAAATGATGGTGACTATGAGATTTGGGTTTACCAGCATGATGCTGATCTCATTGGGGACAGATTCATTCTCGTCACAGATCTCAAATAAAATACAATGTTTGGATTCAATTTGACAAGAATGCATCCGAGGATCCTGTGAAGGCATATTATTGTCTCTGTCCTGCTGGAAAGAGAACCTCTGGCATGTGTGCACATGTTGCATCTGTAATCTATTATTTGGGATATTATAAACATTTTCAAAATCAGAAACCCCTCCAACCATACACAAGCAAATTCAAAGACTCCATTCTATGAAATAACCAGCCAATCATACATCTTATGGATTTATCAGATCCCCTTTCCCTCACTATAGTTCCAGTCTACAAATTAAAATTGTCCAAGCCGTTGCTATGCAAAAAGACACGAAGGCCATAAAACAGATTACATGTATATATAAGTACTAGAAACAGAAATTGACAGAAGTAATGTTTATGTATTGCTGTCATTGTAGATATATACAATCTGATTACAACAATCAGAAACTGCATCGGTTTTTACTTGTATGAATGGCTCATTATTATCTCATCACAAAGGCATAATATACAGGCCCTTTGTGGCTGTTCAATATTAAAATGAATAACATTTCATGTGAAATGTTTGTTTTGAATCCAGCATTCAAATTCTAAAAGAAATCATACTTAAAGGATGAATTCTGAACAAATCTTTAAAGGTTCCCTGATATACAAGATATGGAACAGTATCCTGATTCTTCCACAGTAACCCAACCTGTTAATTGAACAACTTTACCAGTCTCAGAATTTGATGATTTTTTCCCACTTTGAGAATATATATGTGGCCAAATAATTTGTAAGTATTTTATTTGTACAGCAACTGTAAGTTGGTCAGACACATCTCTAAAGAATTGAATTTGTTGAAAAAAAAAAAAAAAACTACTTTTTTTCCAGTTAAAATTCAATAACTTCTTTCAATTGTAATACTTAGCTTTACATTTGATTTCAAAAGATGCACCAGACTTCAGTGAAGGTGATTTGACCCAATTTGATGATTTATTATTTGTGTTTGAGTAAGTTTTGGGGTAAAGTGTGCATCCTGGCTCACACCTATGGCAATGATCATAAAAGAGGTCATAGTACAGGCCCTGGATGACTTTTGGATTTTCTAAAGGTATATTCTTGGGAGCCTCTGTGTGTACTACAAATACCACACAATAAACAAAAAAATGGGCTGTGGGCAAAATTACATGTATTGTGAAAGAGGTCCTTTATTATTACAGGAGCTAAATAACTGTTCACACTGGGGGCATCCATCTTCGATTGTCAACTCGGGGGTGGCGAGGTTTCACTGAGTTCCCAGTAGGAAATTCAGACTTCAGGGGACCTTCCAGTTAAGTTTCCTACTTGGAACTCAAAATTCCTACTTCTGACTACAACTGGAACGCACCAAAAGACGTCTGCAATCCAAAGCGTGCGTTTGTTTGTTGTTATGCAGCTCGGACCTTGCTCAGAACTCTGCACTGCTTTACAGCTTCTTTTTTCAACAACTTACAGGATGCAAAGCGACTAGGTAATGTATGTCTTTCTAGTTATGTAGAGGTAGTTTTTGATGTGTGACAACAAGCAATTTTTTTGAAAAGTTATTGTCGTAGTTGTAGCCGGCTATGTATCGCTACTTACAGCCCGGTGCTCTAAGACGTGTAATATAAATAATAAAATAATATAAATTTGCTCTAGTTGGAATTGTTTTGTTCCCGAAGTTGAGTATTATGTAATTACTTAGAAACTCCTCACAGTCTCTTTAAATAATTTAAGATTCATCAAAAGAAACTTAAGGTCCATAACATATTTGAATCAAACTAGGTTTCACCAAATGGACCTTCAATGTATGAAACATAAATTAAAATGAAGGACCCATATTTAGTAAACAAATGATTAAAACAATGTAATGAGCAAAAGTTAGGCATGGTCAAAAGACACCTTCAGGTTCAGGAGCTTTTTGAATGGAGTTTAACCTTTGGTTTCTAACTTTGGAAAACAAAATTAAAGACCTGCTAATAGTAAGCACAACATTTTGTTGAATGTTACCATATAAACCTCGCTGTATATATAGCCCTATGCCTCAAATATTTTACTCACTTATATCCTCTTGTGTTTATGCAGATAGTACATAAGTGCAGAGCCCAGTCTATTTAGCTTCTTCAGCAGGGTGGTAGTTCTTGACACACCTCTTTGTGGCTGCAGCATCCTCAAAGCATTGTCGCTTTTCACCAAGTGTCACCCAGAATACTGCTGGATACTGCATGGAATATTGCAGGCCCCTTTTCATGCAGATTTGTCTGACCTCTATGAATTTCCTTCTCTTTTCCTGTACCTCTCTTGTGAAGTCCGGGAATATGTCCACTTTAGAGTCCTTCCATTTAAATGTTCCAAGTTCCCTGGCTCTGAGTCGGACTATCTATCAGTGAACCGTAAGAACCTCACCAAGATGTTGCGGGGACTAGAAGGATGTCCTGAGCCATTTGGATTGCGTTGAGGTGTTGTGGGTACATGATGAGCCCTCTCGATGGCCGCGTCACTTGCCTCCACCCCACTATTTGTAAACAAGCACCCCAGTAAATCGTTAACACAGGCCATTACAGGCCCTGTCTCCGTGCTCCATGTCCTCTGGCACCCCTTTCAGCCGCAAGTTGTTTCTTCTGCTGTAGTTTTCATGATATTCCAAGCGAGCCTGGAGTTGTTCCACTGTACTGTTCAAATTCTGCATGCTGTTAACTAGAGGACCTTCCTCATCTTCAAGTTGGGACACTCTTTCCTCCACTTCGGTGATCCTCGATCCCAGATTAACCACATTTGATCCGAGAAAGTCCAAATTTTCTTTATTTGAAGTCACATCTTTTCCCACCTCCGGTATTTTCTCCTGCAAGTCGTGATGGATGTTTCTGAATTCTTTAAGAATATCAGCGTTGGCACTTGTCTTGCTCTCCATAGTGGGGGAATCAGCAATGTTGACAGTTTGGCCGCTAGCTTGAATGCTATTAGCCCCGTTAGCTCTCAGCGGCGGGGACAATAACTGGTTAATTTTCAAGCTTTGAAGTTTCTTTGCTTGCGTGTTTTTGGGATTCATGAGCTCTGACTATATGCACTCGCTTTATTTTGTCGATTTCAGTCATTCAGCAGTAAAATCATACAAGTATGTCTGTTTCACGGCACCAGCTCCTCAGCATGTGTGTGCTCCTCGCCACATTGTCACCGGAACTCTCTGTTCTGATGATTTTTGATTTATCTGAGAGCAGATCAGACAGGGGCAGACTGTTCACTGACTGATGCTGTCTCATAGGATTTAGGATTTAGGGTTTTTTTGTTTTGTTTTTCTTTTAAATTGGACAGTTTGCATTAATAAACATTTACATGTAAATGCATGAGATTAGAGTCAACCAGTTCATTTCCATCCCCAGTCCCATTAGCAGGTTGATGTCAACACACAAAATCAAAACAAAAATCAATAATAGAAATAAGCAACAAGCAGTCATACAGATGACATACAGTCCAAAAATAAAAAACAGGCTGAGAGGTGAGGGACCATGGGAATGATACACCATGAATTATAAAGTGCTGGAGTGCAAACTTAAGTGTCATTGTGCTTAAGTGCCAAATGCTAAAAGTGCACAGTGCTACTAGCTGCATGGGAGCTCAGGTCCCTATTTTATTGCATGTTGACTATGATTGCACAGCAATATACAGTAAGGTGCATGTTGCACTGCACATTACCCAGATGCCCAGAATTATAAAGTGCCAATGTTAAACAATGCCCTTAACACACAGTTGCACATGCATATGTGTGGGTTAATATTGAACTAAGACGGCATACATGGATACTGTATCTTCTGTATAAATTGATTCACAAAAATGACATACATAGTTGTATTTATGTACACAGCAGTGGACAGTTTTGGAAGGTGTCCCAACATACTGAGCCCATTAGACATACATACTATGGTCACACACGGAAGTGCCCAAATGTGCACCGATGCGATAGACAGCAGTGGAACATCAGTGATCTGTTCATTATAAAAACCTCAAAATGTCTCTATAAACCCTATAAGGCTGTCACTTTTCCTAAAAATCAAACTCGAACTGTTTTCATACATGTACCAAAATAATCAAAGATATTTGATTATTTTGCATGTCCCCCCCATAGTAAGGGACAGAGACTATTATCTGCCCTTTCGGTAAAGACCGTGCCGAAAAAAAGCACAGTCACACAGGGCTTGACGAAGTGCCGCTGCACTCTGCCATTAAGCTTCGATGAAAAGCAGACAGCTGAGCCCGCCAATAAGTGGAGGATGAGTGACCATCACATAACACACAGCCTGGTCTTTGATTTTAAGTTTGTCATCAACAGCGCAGAACCAAAAGTACTTCCACACAGCTCTCCTCAAATGACTCGGAGCTGTTAATGTCTGCTCTGGGTGGAAACTCTTTGTTTACATGGGTCAAGAGAGCAGCAGATGTGTCTTACGGTCAAGCTGCGCTCAGAGCACCCTCTGATGGATGGAACGGTCCACTGCTCCAGGTGCCCTAATGTGCCGCTACACTCAATATTTTACATTTGAATACTTATTTACTATTCGGTTACGGATATTTATCCCCATATTCGATCGGTTATTTCGAATATTAAATATAAAGTGACAGCCCTAGAACCTTCGCTGCAAATTATTCATCAGTTTTTTATACAGAGCTGTTAAAAGCCGCTTTCATCATTAAAATTCCTAAATTCCTATTGCAATAGCCTAAATTCACAAAAACATAAGACTTTCCTCGTCCTGAAAGCTGTTGTGTCTCATAAAAAAACATGTTGACATAGTGTTGACATTATGGCTGCCACAAACGACTATTTTGATAGTCGACTAGTCATCCACTATTTTTGCAATTAGTTGACTGGTCACATCATGCATGAACTGCAGCATACCGCACCAGCATGCAGCTAGCTGGTGGCCCAAATCGCTTAAAATAAGCAGACCTGGTAACTCCTGTGTAGTTGTGCATGTGCTACATGCATGAGTGTGTTTGGGGGTGTGCTGGGTTGATTCCTGGGGGCGTCATAACCATGAAACTGGGTTGAGGAGGGAAAAACTACTTGCCACATTCATGTCTTCCTTTGTAGTGGGCAGCTGGGTGATAATTATGTGGGATTCACAGAAGTAGAAGCGCAAGCCCAAAGTCACTTTCAATGAGTGGACTTGGCAACACAATAACTGTTGTCTTAAGCTGCGTTCACACTGGACGCTACCTGTACTACCTCGGCGATCACTCTCCATGCAAAGTCAATGTACAGCCGCGATGGGGCGGGGCTAACCCTCCCGCGACGCAACAGCAGGCGACAAGATGACCGCTTCACTCGTCGCGCGATGTCAAAGTTAAAAAAAAGTTGATATATTCAGGTGATGTCGTGCGTGGCTGTGCAGCATCAGCCAATCAGCGGTGTGTGTACGTGTGACGATGCAGTTATTCATCCGGACTACAGAGCAGATGACTTCCGCATAGGCGGAACTAATCTCAGTGAGGACATTTGCAGACGGACCGCGGTAAACTCACAGATAATGCTGCTGCATCATCAGCTGCAGTGTTTTGTGTCTGATAAGTGAGTGAAAAGGATACAGCTGGAATAATGTCCGCTTATTCATCCTATCATGTGATATATGATCGCTGTAAAACTCGAGCGGACGTGACGTCACCGACCGTCGGCCGACGCCAACGGCGACCAAACAGGTATTTATGGACGCGCGACACTACATCTGTGGGCGACACGACCTTGGTAGCTGGGTCGCTTGCGGTGTGAACGCACCTTTAGTCTGTGCGCAACCTCCCCCCTCACTCTTTCTGCTTCCTACGTGGCTCGTGTATTAACCTTTGTTCTAGTAAACGCGCAATAGTAAAATGCTAAAATGGAGCACATTTGCTGGGACAGCTTTAACCAGGGACAGGCCATCCAAAACAGGGACTGTCTCCGGAAATCGGGGACGCCTGGTCAAGCTGCTAACTAGAACTGAATTAGCCAAGATGTGATTCCTTTTCCCATGCTTATGCTTCACCATTGTACTGCCATGGAAGGCAAGTTCTGCCTTGCAGTGAGTCAAGGGCAGAAAGGCAGACAAGACAGCAGACAAGACAGCGTCAGTTTTGGGAGAAAACAATGCTTTAAAAAACAAACAACGAGTCGACTATTAAATTAGTTTAGTTAGATTTGATCGTTGATGTCATCACGACTCGTTGACTAACCATGGCAGCCCTACCCAACAACTAACAAAACAGAGGCACCCGCTTCTGGAGGTCCATATGAAACGACATAATCACCGGGGTGGTGGGTGTAGCTGTCCCACGAGCTAATAAAAAGGTCCATATCAAGTGCCAAAATGGACGGCAGGTTGGTGTGGCTTCTTGCTATCGCCTCATGTTTATCCTTAGTCCTCCTTTGGGATTCCTCCTGGGCCCTTGCACAACAACACTTCTACTGAGGAATTTTTCTGCGCATATTTCGTTTGCTTTTAAAGGGACATTGAAAGCAGTAAAATAATTAAAGAAAGATATTTAAACAAGAAAGCAGTTGAAGCAACAACAATGTGGCTTTTAATACGCACATTAAAGCAACAAAAGAGTGCATTTATAAAGTAATTGTAATTGGCTGATCACAACGTAATAAAATACTTTAGAAAAGCACATTTTTTTGTACAATTTTATTTATTTGTCTTTAAACTTCCATTTTGATTAGCCTTTTCTTTTATGGATTTATTTTTTAATTAATATTACTTTATATAGCCACATTTATTTATTTACATTACTACTTTTTTTCAATTTGTCATTACATTCATGCTTTTATTAGCCTCTACTATTATGGATTTATTTTTTTATTAACACTGCTTCTCATAGCAAAATTATTCATTTAAAATATCTCTTCAACTGTTGATTATTGAGATCATAAGTAGGCCAACAATATTGACAGTCGGGTTGTTATTCTCAAAACATTTATCAAATGTTATTCTTAAAAAAGGTGGATTTTGAAATCGTTAAGAACCTAAGTAAAAAAGTATTTTTGGTAAACAACACTATAAGCTACTCCAGGCCTTGGCTCTTTCTTGTTACTGCACACAATTTCAAAAAAGTGGTGTCTATGTGCCTGTCATGGACCCTGGACAGAGGCAACACAGGACAACAAAAAGGTGTTGGCTTGTCCCGTTAAATAAGTCTCATTGAAATGGTGTTGCTGCTATGCAATGTCTACATTTATCACAAATATGCTTCAAACATTGATGATTTTTATTTAATTTAGGGATGATCAAAGATGTGTCAACCAACCCTGGTCTCCCCTACATGTTTCTGACCACCATTAACTCTCCAGCTCAGTGTCAGTCCTACATGCATCACGTGCTGTAGGTGGATGCTGTCACCTGTAGCATCAGCAGAAGACATTGTGATGATGACTTATTCACCTTCATCCTCTCCCGGCACTGGGATGGGGTCCTCTCGTAGCCCAGCTCGGACAGAGCCCTTGAGACCCTCTCGTACATGGCAGCTCCGGGGGCTTTCCCGCAGAACACGGTCCCCGCCACCTCCAGCTGCTGCATCCGGGCCTCCGTCAGCCGCTCGTTCCCCCACACAGCGATAAGTGCGTTCGTCTCGGACGGGGTCCACGACATCCCCCGGCACACCGTGAAACTGTTGGAGGAGGAGGAGGCCGCCGTCCGGCCTGCCGAGCTCGAGCCCTGCACGTTCAGAGGGGAGAACCTGTTCGGGGTGGAGGGGTTGGACTGGTACTGGTTACTGTCACTAAGGTCCTCGGACTCGGGAGATGGCACCTCGGTTTTCGGGGTCTTTAACGGCGTGGCTAACTCGGGAGAGAGCTTCGCGGTGCTGGACGCCGCCATGTTGGCTCTGTTGCTAAGGGGAGGCGGGTGACGTGAGAAAGTTTAAGGAGGAAAGAAAAACACGAAGTGGATCAGAGGGGGGATGCTGTGGAGGATGCTGAGGATGCAGGGTGGTGAACAGGTGTATGAACAAACACTGCCCATGAAGGAAATTTCAGGGCCTTGTTTTGTTCAAGAGTCAGGGGCGTAAACACAGTTTAGGCTATACCGCCTGAAGCACATTTATGTACGAACGGGGCCTTCTGTTTCCATAAAGATCACGAATAAGCACCAAAAACAGCACTGCCACGGGAAACTGTGGGAAATAATAATGGCGGAACATTTTAAGGAGGAACTCAGCTAGTAAGTTAACTTACAAACATCCTGATGTTGTTCTACCTGGACAACGGGATAGCCTAAAAATAACACAGTTGGGAGGAGATTTGAGAGCAATTAAACATCTGTTGGTCTGTAGTAAAGAAGAAGTGGAGGTGTGTGCAAGACAGATACCTTCATAGATGCATTGGTTAACAGCAATGTCAACGGAAAGGATGCATGGACGTATGTGAACAGTGACAGTGAAAAGGACGTAGCCTACACATTTTCGGACGTAAAGGGAGGCCTTTAGAAGGTGCCCCACTCCCCTGTCAACAAAAATGAATTAATAAAACAATTAAAATAATAATAACAGCAATGACTGAATAAGAAAATTACAGAGGATTAAGTCAAATAAATGCTGACGCATATCTCTACCTCTAAAACAAATGCAGATTTTTAGGTTGAGCAACTTTCAAATACAGGTGAAGTGAGCTCATCACATTGCTGCAGCAGAATTTAGCAACAGTCATAGCAAATCCAACTAAATTACAGCTATAAGGTGACAAAGTATGACTTTATAAATTTTTTGATCCCACGAAGACACAGAAAAGAGCAACAGATTGGCGTTACTCTCCATCCTTTCAGCAGATAATTACAGGACTTGGCAAAACGGACTGATTCAGTACCTAGTTTAAATCCCAAAATTAGTCCAGCTAATTTTCAGCAGACTTGCTACAGGTGCTATGTTTTACAGTTTTTCACGGTTCTTAACACACACCAATCGATAATTTGGCACAGTTTGCAAAACCCTCACTTCAAGTACCAATTGCTAGGCCTGATTTGCCACATCTAAACACTCCCTTATCTGCATTAGACTCTGACTTTCCATCTTTACACTCTGACGTCAATTACACATCACCTTGTTGTCAAAGCTGTACACACAATGGTCAGTTGTTACAAACACACTCCAATTGAAATCTCAAAGCATCAACCCACAACACACAACTATGCAAATCTCTACCCAGATAGCAAAATGCATTTATTCAACGTTGGATTTTGGTCGTATTGGTTATTTTTGGTTGAGGTTGAAAAAGCTACGTTGACTTAATATTTAATTACAGTTACTATTTCTACAATTGAAAAATTAATGTTTCGGGCCTCTCGCACCTCGCAACGCACACACACACCCTTCCTGTCACCCTTCATTCATCGATCTCCAGCCGACGCAACACACACACACACACACACACACACACACTGCAATTTAGGGTTAAAATGTTGAAACAGAATTCTTTTTCGTATGCTTGGTTAGGGCAGAAGTCAGTGAGGACAGCCAAGAATAAATAAATAAATGAATAAAAAACAACTTTCATTTATGGATTATTTTATGGGCCCTTAACTGAAAGTACCCAGGACGGGGCCTAGAGATCATTCACGTGAAGTTTTCTTGAGATATATATCAGGGTTAAAAACAAAAATCAATGCCCCTCCCTAAGTGATTTAATAAAAAAGACAGACCATCCCCTCATTAAAAACATAAACAAATATTTAAAACATAACCTTATTAACCCCATTATTTAGTAAAAGTAGCATTCTATAAGTGAAAATAAAACAAGGGAAAAATAAGTGCTATAAAACTTCGCCTTAGGCAAGTACTGTACCCCTGTCTACTGAATAATAATCCATTCACTTACCCGGTACTCCACTGGGAGTACTGTAATAGAAGTACTGTATAAATGAGAAGTCAAACGGGGAATTAACTGTGTGAGTATGGAAGTGATGGGATATTTACTGCTTTAGTAGCGGTCAGGTGTGAATTATAATTTTGTTAGAATAAGTACTTGTTCTAACAGAAAATGAGCCCTACACCCCTTCCCATCTTCTCCCCCTACCTGAGAGGTCAGACCTTTCGCAAAACCCCGCCCCCCTTAGTTACTGTTGCTAGGCTCGACAAGCTTCTTGCAGCTGATGAAGTTTTATGGCGGAGAAAGACAACACAGCGCGCTTAAGTGACCCTTTTGGAGCAATTCCTGTGCAATATCTCCCAGATAAAGGCAAAAGGGGTTTCAGTATGCAGTGGAGGGAAAAATTAAAAATATTCAAGTAAAAAACGAAGGTGACGCTACGACTACAGCAGCGAAAGCACACCGGTTCATGACCTCTTCCTCAAATTCAGCAATCACAGCCGAGTGTAGCAGTGATGTTCCTGCTCTGCCAGGTGAGTTCTCTTAGACTATTATTGTTGGAATATATATGTCTGTGTCCACATCCTCCTCGTTGGCAAATAAACTTACAGGTGCCCCGAGGATAATGAGCAAGCCACGATTTTCAGCGTCATTATAAGGATGTTTAGCTGCTCCACAGATTTTTCTCTTCTTTAAAACAAAAGCTGCACAGGTCCGTGATTAGAAGGTATCAAGGCATACTAATTTTGCGATATTTATTATTTTATAAGTATTAATGCTTGTTAATTTCCGTGACTTGTATCTGGACCTCCACAGTTTTATCCACTGCAGACTCCGCTTCTCCTTTGTTTTCTTCTTTGAAAATGGAAAGAAAATGACTCCCCCAGCCAAATTCTTGGGGTACAGACTGTCTGACTCACAAACATCATGCACACACATCACTTCCCCATATTGTACACAATGCACAGCAAATGTGAGTGTACATACGATGCACCCTATATTGTACTCCCGTATACCACAATGCAATGCGGTCTTGTTTTTCCATAGAAGAAAAAGAGAGAAGGAAGGCTGTAAGCGCTGCTTTCCAAAGATATCTATAGAACACTAGTGTTCTACAGATATCTATGCTGCTTTCATTCATAAATGTAAAAAAAAACGTTAATGATGTCCGCGGCTCGCCGGACTAAGCTTACATAGCAACGGTTGCTGGACGTGTGTTTAAGTACAGACAGGGGCGGATCTAGAAAAATATTCATAGGGTGGCAAGAGGGGGGCAGGAATTTTTTAGGGGTGGCAACCTACATCAGATGCATATAAACTGAAGCAGTTATCGTAGTTTGATGAGAAATAGACAATTTACACTGAAGTATTTCTGCTTGCAAGACTTAGTACATAACTTAGAACATACTGTATATGCCACATGTAAGCAGCATTTGTACAAGAAAAAGACTGTCCTAATGGACTGGAATAAGGTCAGCAGCATAAATACACAATGGAAACTAATGGGTCATGGCACTTAAACAAGACATTGGACACAAACCTGAATAGAGGTCCCATATGAACAAATTTAGCTTCCAGTCAGAAAAACTCGAAAAATATTTTGAAACTATGTTCATACAGGTTGTTTTTATACAGTAATATACACAAAATAAGAGCTGTCAAAAAACAAGCACAGCAAAAACACTGCTTCATGTTCAGCAGAATTTACACCATTTACGCTGGTGTCACATTTCAACTCTTTATTTTTAAGGTTTTATCGATCAGATTTGCTCAGTAACCAAAACAGAGATTCCGCCAAAAGAGTGCAATTAACTTGTTGTAATGCTACGAAAATAAACTTCATTTTTCATTCCGTTTTAAGATTGAACTTAGTAATATATGCATTTACGCATTCAAAATGAGTACTGGTCAATCTCAGACAACTTTAATTTGTTTCAACTTTTAACAGCTTATTATCATTGCAATTTTTTCTCTGCTGTTACCAAAACTCAAATTTTAAAAAAACGTTTCATTTTAAAACCATGTTTAAAAGAATATCAACCACATACAATGGTTTACCCTTAGAAAAAGAGTTAATTTAGAAGAAATGGTTGGTTACATGATGAAAATACTAATATTTTTGGCAAAAAATGACTTTTCTTGCTGTTAGTCTTTATTTGAGTAACAGCAATGAAGGTAACAGCAATGATTTTGTTGCATACAATTATGAATTGTGTGAAAACCAGCCACTTACAGCTATGCTAGTAGCTTGAGCACATGGAGCAAATTCTTCAGATTTAACTGAATATTTTACTTTTGAAATCAACAAATGTTGTCCTAGAGATAACTTAGGTATCAGGACTGAGTTTTTAGATTGACCATCTCTAAAACAGCTAATAAATCATTAAATTTAAGGAAAAATAAAAGAGATAACTTACTTTTGGTCTGAAATGCTATGTATAAGTGTTTCGGATGCCATTTAAAAATATTATATATATATATATATATTTATATATAATATATATATATATATATATATAAACACACATACACACACACACACATATATATATATATATATATATATATATATATATATATACACACACATATATATGTATGTATATATATATATATATATATATATATATATAAATGTCATTTCTACAAAGATTGAAGTCTATGGTGTCTAGTATAATACAAAATATAATTATTACATATTATTTATTTTGTTTATAAATTTACAATAATATGCTGAGGACAGAAATTTCACTCTTTTGGCGGAATTGCCCATTTACAGAAATTTAAAGAGCAGATTAAATTTACAAGGTTTCCCTTTACAGAAACTGAATCAATAATCAGTGTGTTTATAAGCTTTTTAAATGTTTTAATAAAAATTTAAATGTGTGGATCACTTTGTCTGTGTTTATATGTGAGCGAGACACATGGGGCTGGTTATGGTTCGATTCGGTGGGTTTTTGGGAGAAACACGGCCACTTTGGACTCTGATTTTTCTTCCTGTGATCGTCTGTTCAGCCTGTAGCATAGCTTACACTCATACACACACCCAGCCCCGTTATTCGAGTAGTAGTGTGAGTGAGTAGTAGTGAATTGAGTCTGGACCCGGATGGATTATGAAGAACACGTTGCCGCCTGCGTGCCTCAAATACTAGATAGTGGTTTTTACCTCTTTCCTCGTGCCTTCCTCTTTGACTCCCGACTGGCTCTCTCTCACTTTGCGCCCACAGACTGTATGTTTTGTGCTGCATTCACTGTCGTCGGACATCGGAACTTCGCGCTCGTTACTGTTAAATTTTTCTATCAGTTCATTGCTGCCAGTTGGGGTGGCAATAGGGGTGGCAAGGGTTTATTTTAGGGTGGCATTTGCCACCCCATGCCACCCCGGTAGATCCGCCCATGAGTACAGACGTGTGATTGGACAGTGACCGTTTAGGGGCGGAGTTTTGCGAAAGGTCAAGCAACGCGAGACCCGCAATGTTTCACGGGATTTTGAATTCATACTGTCCGTGCTGGCGCGATCCGGCTTCATAATTCTGAGACAAATTGGTAAGTCCTTGAGAATGTATTTCATTTTGCCTTTTAGATACCAAAACCTATCTTTCATCGTTTGACCAAACGCTATCGTTATGTAAATTCTTGCCATGTGGAGTATAACTTGTTTTTTCGAGCATTTGTGTTTAGCATGGATGCTAGAAGCTAACTGGTAGGCGAGTATATCCCGGTCATACATCATCTGGCCGTCATCTTTTGAATAAATTTTAACTTTGTGAATTATTTCCGTGAAAACCTAAGTATGGAGTTTGTAGCTTGGTGCAACAGTCAAAAATAGCAATGCATGTTAAGCCTTATAACCTGTTTGGATCCTTATGAAGTCCCAAACAAAGAGTGGAGCACAGACAGAGGATTGTTACCCCCTTTCTGCTTAACGGACCTTTTTCTCTATCTCTTTCATGGTGAGTGCATACGCGTTGGAACAGGTCAAAAGCTACTAGTCTTTGGAATCCCACAGTTTACACACCGATGGCTTCAGAAAATGAAGATATTTAAACCAGCAAACAACGACCACACAGTCATCCGGACAAAAGTAAGCAAAGCCACAGCCCATCTGTTTCCACACATGTGCTTTCATGTGTTTGTCTTAAAAATGTACTTCAGCTATGTAAATTAATATTCAGATGGTAAATGTTACTAGATTAGATTAGACAATACTTTTAATTCCTTTGGAAAACTCCTTAGGGAAATAAGAATTCCAACAGCAGCTACAAAAAGTAGACAAAAGACATATATATTTATATTTCAGTCAGTCAACTCACGTTCAATTGTTTTATTGTAGCTGCATATACATGTTACAGGTTTGGCGTCCAGGCTCCAGTTTCATCACTCCTTTGCAGAAATGTTTACATGAAGGCATGGAGGAGTGATGAGCAAAACATATGAGAACACCCCTGGAGCCTGCAGGTGGATGCTGGGGTGGAGGTGGGGGTGAAAGAACACGCAGCAAATCAGTGTCAGCAAAACATATGAGAACACCCCCAAAACATAACTGATAGGAGCCTGGCGCTGCTGATGAGATCTATGTGTGGCTATTCCCCCCAGCGCCTGCTGTGAGAGGAATATACTACCTAGTGAACTATTATGTGTGGGCCCAGGCACCAGCCGCCGTGTCGCCATTCCCCCCAGCGCCCGCTGGGAGGAACATACTACCTAGTGACTACTATGTGTGGGCCCAAGCACCAGCTGCTGTGTCGCCATTCCCCCCAGCGCCCGCTGGGAGGAATATACTACCTAGTGACTACTATGTGTGGGCCCAAGCATCAGCCGCTGTGTCGCCATTCCCCCCAGCGCCCGCTGAGAGGAATATACTACCTAGTGACTACTATGTGTGGGCCCAAGCATCAGCCGCTGTGTCGCCATTCCCCCCAGCGCCCGCTGAGGGGAACATACTACCTAGTGAACTACCATGTGTGGGCCCAAGCACCAGCCGCTGTGTCGCCATTCCCCCCAGCGCCCGCTGAGGGGAACATACTACCTAGTGAACTACTATGTGTGGGCCCAAGCACCAGCCGCTGTGTCGCCATCCCCCCCAGCGCCCGCTGAGGGGAACATACTACCTAGAGAATGCAGATGCAAGCATAATGAATTGGTACATACTTAACCCCAGCACACCACCTGATATGCAATACAGAGTTTTGTAGAAAGTGGATACGATTTTAAATACTAAATGCAGGAACTTATGAGCTTTGAGCAGACAGGATGACTTTCTCATGAAGTCTCCTTAGCATTGCAGAAAAGCACACCACCTGATCTGCAGTACAGAGTTATGCAGCAATTGGATGCAATCTTTCAATATTAAATGCAGGAACTCGTGAGCTTTGAGCAGCCAGGATGACTTTCTCGTGAAGTCTCGTTAGCGTTGCAGAAAAGCACACCACCTGATATGCAATACAGAGTTATGTAGCAAGTGGATACGATTTTTTAAATACTAAATGCAGGAACTCATGAGCTTTGAGCAGACTGGATGACTTTCTCATGAAGTCTCCTTAGCGTTGATGAGCAGAAAGCACACCACCTGATATGCAGTACAGAGTTATGCAGCAATTGGATGCAATCTTTAAATGTCAAATGCAGGAACTCATGAGCTTTGAGCAGCCAGGATGACTTTCTTGTGAAGTCTCCTTAGCGTTGATGTGTAGAAAAGGACCAGCACGCCAGGGATTGCAGTGTGGAGGTAGGCAGATGAAGCAATGCTGTCATGGTTACACCAGTCCTCAGGAAGTGAAGGGAATAGTGTCCAGGAGGCAGGCCATAGCTCAACAGAAAACTCGCAGATTGAAGAGAACCAGGATCTCGTCATAGGTTTGTGACCGTTGATGAACCAGGGGATGATGGTTGAGAAGGGGAACGATGATGCAGATAATTCGTCATAGAAGAGAAAGGACAAAAAATTTTTAGTTTGCAATTTGATAGGAGTGCATTGGTGAGATCTGTCAGATTTGAGTGCTTCAAGGATAAGGCATACATGTCCTTTCTATTTTCAAATCAGAAAAGGTGAGATCATACTGAGGATTAAAAGAGACCTGGTTCAGAGCAAGCATCACTACTGGGTAAAGCTCATAGAGGGCAGTGGATTTAGGATCCTTGAGGGTCAGTATTTTGTTCGCCAGACATCTACAAACCACACATTATAGAAACCCCAAAATCAACAGATGGAGCAGCGTCAGTATAAAGCTGGAGAGAATCTAAACACTCAACATAGTCAAAGAAAGAAATGCTATTCCATTCATTGCAGAGCAAAGACCAAACTGCAGATCTGAACAACAGCCTTCATTAAAACTGCTCTGTCTTTTGGACTGTGGCTGGCGGAACAAAGCAAGGTAGTTTTCACATGTACAGAATTCAGCATTGAGCCTCATAAGGATGTAAAGTGCTAAGGCTACTAAGACAGCAAAAGGTTACTTAACAGAGAAATAACTCTGAATGCCACTTAATGCCAAAAGATGCTACCGAGAGAGTGGAGTGGAATGACTTGAAGGCATCTGTATTGTCTGCTTCCCCCAGCCATGCACCAGCCCCATCTGATTAATGATTGCACAGCGTTAACTACAGAAGCGTAGTATAAAGAGAATGATTCAGGTGGAATTAGGCTGTTTGCTTCGGACTGAGGTATCCTGAGGAGCTGAGAGATGTGAGATATTTTAAAGTGAATATTCCTTGTCAAGACCCCCATAGGGCTCACCCTGAAATAGAGAAGGGGGATTTTGAGAAAGGACCAACCATGCAGCCTTTGAAACTTCTTTTGATGGAGCCTGTCCTCTATTTCTGGATCTAGCAGGGCTGACTGAAGATTTTCAGACAGGGGTTATTATTTATTTAATTATTCAATTATTATTATTATTATTATTATTATTATTATTATTATTATTATTAAGTGATATGTTTTTTATTTTATTTTATTTTATTTTATTTTATTTTATTTTATTTTATTTTATTTTATTTTATTTTTTAATATACATTTTATGTATTAATTTATTTTAAATTGATTAATTAATTTATTTATTTTAAACTTTATTTAACCAGGTTGGTCCCATTGAGATCAGCAAATCTGCAGCAAAACACAGACTCAACAGTACAAGGAAGAGAGAAAAACAATAAAAGCCATCAGTTAAAGCTGTGACATTCAGAACTCTGTATTCCAGAGCTTTCATTGCAGATTTAAAACATTCAGAGATGCCGAGCTCTGCAGCTTAAATTCAGTCTGCAGATTACTCCATGCAGAAGGTGCAGAGAAGCTAAAAGCCCCTTTCCCAGATCAGTTCGGACTTTGGTAACAACAAACTGCATAAAGCTCAATGATCTCAGGTGATGTAATCCATCCATCAAGATTAATAAGGAGGACAGATAGTCAGCAATTTTATCAACAATGGCTTTGTAAATGAACACATACCAGTGCCCACGTCTACGTGCAATTAAGGAAGTCCAACTGACTTTAGAGTATAAGTTCAGTGATGAGTCAGGAATCCACAGTGTGTGATAATTCTCAGAGCTCCATGATAAACGCTGTCCAACATGTAAAGACTGAGCAGAGGCACTCATGTATAAAACATCAGCATATCAGAGAGGTAAATTTAGACTCAATAATTCTCTTTTTAATAAAAGAGAAACAGGACTTGTTTCTGTAATAATAACCAAGTAAAACCTTCAGCTTTTTAGCAGCATGCTGATTATGCTCTTTAAAAGCCATATTCCCTTAAAAGAGAACCAAAAGACCTGACTTATAGCTAAGTAGGTGACAAAATCCTCTCTGCATTGTGGATTTACTTAACAATGGTGTCTCGAAACACCACAGGCCTCTTTAAATTCTGCCAGAGTAAGGAACTTGAACATTCTTGGATCACTATCCTTAGCTTTACCTT
>JAZDUH010000011.1:2655000-2785000 GCA_036419115.1 Scarus forsteni
ACTGCCGCCAGCTGTCTTTCTTCGCTCCATGGCACTCTCCCACTATGTGTGTGTTTGTGTGCGTGCGTGTCTCGCTCTCACCTGCGTCTCGCCTCAAATCACAACGCTTGCGTTTATTTCTCTCAAGCTTTCTTTGGGTTTTTTGCAGTTTGTTTGTTATGGTTTGCCACAAGCATGTCATAAGCGTTCCTTTTTATTCATTGACCATGATCCAAGTACCTTGGAGTTCAGCTGGACAATAGACTTGAGTGGAAATGCAGCTCTGAGTACATCTACAAGAAAGGTCTGAGCAGACTCTACTTCTTAAGGAAGCTGAGATCTTTCAACGTCTGTACCAAAATGTTGCACATCTTCTATAAGTCTGTTGAAAGTGCAATCAGCTTCGCAGCGATCTGCTGGGGCAGCAGCATCAGAACCAGAGACTTGAAGAGAATCAACAAACTGATCAGGAAAGCTGCTTCTGTGCTTGGAGTAACTCTGGAGCCGCTGGAGCTGATCGTCCAAAAAAGAATAGTGCACAAGCTGATGAAGATAATGGAGGACTCTTCACACCCTCTCCACAACACGGTGATGAGACAGAAGAGTGTGTTCAGTGAGAGGCTTCTTCAGGTCTGATGTAAGACTGAGAGGTACAGAAGATCATTCCTGCCAGCAGCCATCAGCCTCATGAACAAAGTCCAGAATTAATTATTGTTATTATTATTGTTATTATCGTTATCATTATTATTGAACACAATCTGAACTACTACAATCCTGAATTTCCCTTTGGGATAAATAAAGTATTTTTCATTTCATTTTCATTTCATTTCATCACGTGATTTTTCAAGTTCCTTTGGATGTAGAGGTCCCATTTAAAGCCACCAGATGCGGAAGACCGTCTTTGATCATAATCTAAAAAAAGACGTTAACCCTAGATATCTCTGGTTTGGTACTCAATGTGTTAAAGGGGAGATATTATGGCCAGAAGTTACGTTTCCATACTTTTTGTGGGCGTTTTATACATTTCAACTATCTCTAGTAAATAAGACTCTGGTACACTTAAGGACACTGGACATTTGTCACTTTGGAATAGAACATGTCCACTGCTGCTTTTATAATAATTATTTCTTTCTTTTTCACAGCAGCTGCTCGTCGATATGACCGGAAATTGACAGATAAGCAGTTCAAGGTCGAAATACAGAATTGGCTGCACTTTGCACATGAAAGAAGTGGCGGGGTGCCAAGGAAGGACATGCCTTTAAGGAGTTAATGGACAAAAGGCTTGGAGTTGGAGGCCAGAGGGTTTCATGGGGTTTGGAACCTGTTCGTCTTCTTCATGGTGAACTGCATTGCTTTTGAGAGTTTTAAACCTTTTTTACATTTTGTTCATGTTGAACTGTGGTCTTATTGTTCTGAATTATTTACTCCGTTGCTGTCTACCACTGTGTGTGTGTGTGCATGTGTGTGGATGAGCGTGCGTGTGTGCATACGTGTGTGCGTTACACCATCTATGCTGAAAAACTGAAAACCTTCAGAAACAAGCGGCTGCTTCGTACCCAGTTTGATTCCTTGCTCCTTCAAGAATAAGTGTAAGTGTCCTTAAGGAAGACACTGAAGTTGTGAATAATATTAGTGTAATAGTAAAGACACTATTTAATGTTTAATTAATGACTGAATGAATATAATAATTGGTCTGTTTGTTTCTGTTCATAGAGCATGCAGATAAAGCAGCTGTTCTCAACCTTGATTTGAATGCAAACTCCCAACGTATCTTTGAATATTCATCTTGAAGGGCATAATTACAATACATTTTGGGGTCCCAAAAGTTTTCCTCTGAAGTGGGGTCTGTATAAAAAGGTTGAGAGCCACTGCGGTAAGCATACTTAATGAACCCTTTTAGCATTTTTCAAACTTCCTGTTTAATATGCCTCGTTTAAGCCAAACAATTTTACTTGACCAGTTTTGTTCTTTCATAGTTCCGCAAGGGTTAGTCCAGACTTAGTTGTCCAGTAGTGACAGCATTACAATTCAGGCATATGGCAGTGATGTCACTAGTAGATGACTTTGGCAAGCCCCCTGTGTAATTCTGCCAAATATAGTTCAGTCAGTCAACTCACGTTCAATTGTTTTATTGTAGCTGCATATACATGTTACAGGTTTGGCGAGGAAAACATATGAGAACCCCGCTGGAGCCTGCAGGTGGATGCTGGGGTGGAGGTGGGGGTGAAAGAACACGCAGCAAATCAGTGTCTGGCAGCATAGACGTTTGCTGAGCAGAGGGAGAGATGGGTAAACTCCCAGTTTAAATACACCGCCAAATTGAGAGGTGGAGAGTGTGATTGGAGGATTGATGTAAGGAGTGTGACGTATGATATGTGAATGTGACATGTGAATAGCAGCGCTGCTCGAGTTGTCTGCCTGAACTAGCTCGCAGGCTTCGCTTCATTTCAGTCAGTCAACTCACGTTCAATTGTTTTATTGTTGCTGCATATACATGTTACAGGTTTGCCGTCCAGGCTCCAGTTTCATCACTCCTTTGCAGAAATGTTTACATGAAGGCATGGAGGAGTGATGAGCAAAACATATGAGAACCCCCCAAAAGATAACTGATAGGAGCCTGGCGCTGCTGATGAGATCTATGTGTGGCTATTCCCCCCAGCGCCCGCTGGGAGGAATATACTACCTAGTGAACTACTATGTGTGGGCCCAGGCACCAGCCGCTGTGTCGCCATTCCCCCCAGCGCCCGCTGGGAGGAATATACTACCTAGTGACTACTATGTGTGGGCCCAAGCATCAGCCGCTGTGTCGCCATTCCCCCCAGCGCCCGCTGAGAGGAATATACTACCTAGTGACTACTATGTGTGGGCCCAAGCATCAGCCGCTGTGTCGCTATTCCCCCCAGTGCCCACTGAGGGGAACATACTACCTAGTGAACTACTATGTGTGGGCCCAAGCACCAGCCGCTGTGTCGCCATTCCCCCCAGCGCCCGCTGAGGGGAACATACTACCTAGTGAACTACTATGTGTGGGCCCAAGCACCAGCCGCTGTGTCGCCATCCCCCCCAGGGCCCGCTGAGGGGAACATACTACCTAGTGAACTACTATGTGTGGGCCCAAGCACCAGCCGCTGTGTCGCCATCCCCCCCAGCGCCCGCTGAGGGGAACATACTACCTAGAGAATGCAGATGCAAGCATGATGAATTGGTACATACTTAACCCCAGTACACCACCTGATCTGCAGTACAGAGTTATGCAGCAATTGGATGCAATCTTTCAATATTAAATGCAGGAAGTCATGAGCTTTGAGCAGCCAGGATAACTTTCTCGTGAAGTCTCCTTAGCGTTGCAGAAAAGCACACCACCTGATATGCAATACAGAGTTATGTAGCAAGTGGATACGATTTTTTTAAATACTAAATGCAGGAACTCATGAGCTTTGAGCAGACTGGATGACTTTCTCATGAAGTCTCCTTAGCGTTGATGAGCAGAAAAGCACACCACCTGATATGCAGTACAGAGTTATGCAGCAATTGGATGCAATCTTTAAATGTCAAATGCAGGAACTCATGAGCTTTGAGCAGCCAGGATGACTTTCTTGTGAAGTCTCCTTAGTGTTGATGTGTAGAAAAGGACCAGCGCGCCAGGGATTCCAGTGTGGAGGTAGGCAGATGAAGCAATGCTGTCATGGTTACACCAGTCCTCAGGAAGTGAGGGGAATAGTGTCCAGGAGGCAGGCCATAGCTCAACAGAAAACTTGCAGATTGAAGAGAACCAGGATCTCGTCATAGGTTTGTGACCGTTGATGAACCAGGGGATGATGGTTGATAAGGGGAACGATGATGCAGATAATTCGTCATAGAAGAGAAAGGACAAAAAATTTTTAGTTTTGCAATTTGATATGAGTGCATTGGTGAGATCTGTCAGATTTGAGTGCTTCAAGGATAAGGCATACATGTCCTTTCTATTTTCAAATCAGAAAAGGTGAGATCATACTGAGGATTAAAAGAGACCTGGTTCAGAGCAAGCATCACTACTGGGTAAAGCTCATAGAGGGCAGTGGATTTAGGATCCTTGAGGGTCAGTATTTTGTTCGCCAGACATCTACAAACCACTCATTATGGAAACCCCCAAAATCAACAGATGGAGCAGCGTCAGCATAAAGCTGGAGAGAATCTAAAGACTTGACATAGTCAAAGAAAGAAATTCTATTCCATTCATTGCAGCGCAAAGACCAAACTGCAGATCTGAACAACAGCCTTCATTAAACTGCTCTGTCTTTTGGACTGTGGCTGGCAGAGCAAAGCAAAGGTAGTTTTCACATGTACAGAATTCAGCATGAGCCTCATAAGGATGTAAAGTGCTAAGGCTACTAAGACAGCAAAAGGTTACTTAACAGAGAAATAACTCTGAATGCCACTTCAGATGCCAAAAGATGCTACCGAGATGAGTGGAGTGGAATGACTTGAAGGCATCTGTATTGTCTGCTTCCCCCAGCCATGCACCAGCCCCATCTGATTAATGATTGCACAGCGTTATCTACAGAAGCGTAGTATAAAGAGAATGATTCAGGTGGAATTAGGCTGTTTGCTTCGGACTGAGGTATCCTGAGGAGCTGAGAGATGTGAGATATTTTAGAGTGAATATTCCTTGTCAAGACCCCCATAGGGCTCACCCTGAAATAGAGAAGGGGGATTTTGAGAAAGGACCAACCATGCAGCCTTTGAAACTTCTTTTGATGGAGCCTGTCCTCTATTTCTGGATCTAGCAGGGCTGACTGAAGATTTTCAGACAGGGGTTATTATTTATTTAATTATTCAATTATTATTATTATTTTTATTATTATTATTATTATTATTATTATTATTATTATTATTATTATTAAGTGATATGTTTTTTTTTTTTTTTTTAATATATATTTTATTTATTAATTTATTTTAAATTGATTAATTTATTTATTTCATTTTATTTTTATTTATTTTATCAAAGTTTTATTTTTTTTTTTTTTTTTATTTATTTTAAACTTTATTTAACCAGGTTGGTCCCATTGAGATCAGCAAATCTGCAGCAAAACACAGACTCAACAGTACAAGGAAGAGAGAAAAAATAATAAAAGCCATCAGTTAAAGCTGTGACATTCAGAGCTCTGTATTCCAGAGCTTTCATAGCAGATTTAAAACATTCAGAGATGCTGAGCTCTGCCGCTTAAATTCAGTCTGCAGATTATTCCATGCAGAAGGTGCAGAGAAGCTAAAGCCCCTTTCCCAGATCAGTTCGGACTTTGGTAACAACAAACTGCATAAAGCTCAATGATCTCAGGTGATGTAATCCATTCTTCAAGATTAATAAGGAGGAAAGATAGTCAGCAATTTTATCAACAATGCTTTGTAAATGAACACATACCAGTGCCCACGTCTACGTGCAATTAAGGAAGTCCAACTGACTTTAGAGTATAAGTTCAGTGATGAGTCAGAAATCCACAGTTTGTGATAATTCTCAGAGCTCCATGATAAACACTGTCCAACATTTAAAGACTGAGCAGAGGCACTCATGTATAAAACATCAGCATATCAAGAAGAGGTAAATTTAGACTCAATAATTCTCTTTTTAACAAAAGAGAATCAGGACTTGTTTCTGTAATAATAACCAAGTAAAACCTTCAGCTTTCTAACAGCATGCTGATTATGCTCTTTAAAAGCCATATTCCCTTAAAAGAGAACCACTGCAGGAAAGACCTGACTTATAGCTAAGTAGGTGACAAATTCCTCTCTGCGTTGCAGATTTACTTAACAATGGTGTCTCGAAACACCACAGGCCTCTTTAAATTCTGCCAGAGTAAGGAACTTGAACATTCTTGGATCACTATCCTTAGCTTTACCTTTACCTTTGTGCTGTAAAATTATTAATTGTTAATACTGATTATACCTCCATCTCATTCAGAGTCTCACTTTACTTAATTGTTACTTATTTCTTTCATAAGGAAGTTGATATTGCTTAAAGGAACTGCATGTTACAACCCCTTTCTTTTCATTTGGTTGTATTTATTCTATTGTACTTTATTTTAATTCTGCTTTGTTTTAGTTTAGTTAAAGCTATGGTCTACGATTTGGAAGCTTTGTACATATTAATAACACCGTTTATAAGGCTGTTATGGTCCTATGGTCCTATCTACACAGTATAAAGACCAAAAAGAACGAAAAAAATCCATTCAGTATATCCGCTGAAAAGCTGCATACTAGCTGACCAATCAAGCCTAAGAACCTGCAACTATTAATTGGTCCGTGAGTTAGTCCATGAGTCCATCCAATCCTCGTCTCCCTCACTCATGATCGCAGCATCTTGCCCATGGTCCCGCCTCCTCCCCTCTACCTCCGGTGAGCAGCTAGCAGCGTTAGCTACTGAACTATCATGGAGCCGGAAAAGCCTAGCGCCGAACCTGGGAATCCGCCTCCCTCTCCCGCGGGCCCAACGGAGCTCTGCCCGCGGGTTGAGGCCTGTTAGCGGGCTAATGGCTAACGAATAGCCTCAGCCGGCCGTCAGACCTTCAGCATCGGCCGTTTCGCCCCTGGTTGATCAGGTAATGGCTTTGTTTACTACAGTGTGAGATGTCTGCTGAATTACTCTGGTTAGTTTGTGCCTGTACGGGCTAATAACTTGTAGGGGAGCGGGTTAGCCTGTTAGCCGCTAATCGTTAGCACTGTAAGCTGAGCTGGGGAGGACAGGCTGAGAAAGATTAATCCTCCCCCACACTCGGCTCCGCTCTGGCGGCGCCAAACCCGCATTGCCGCCGGTCCAGTTGAAATGGCTACTGCTGTGTGTTATAAGGGAGATGTCTGTCGTGTTTGATACTTTCAGTTGAGCTGAGCTGTTTTTGATTGAGTTTGCTGCTGATATATTGTGCTAGTCGCTCGTAGCTCTGCCGGAGGGGGCTTATATGAGGTGACACGAGCTGGGGGCGGGATCTTGGAACACAGAGGGGAGAGGTGAGGGAAGGAGGGGCAGGCTGCGGTTTCAAATCGTAGACCACAGCTTTAAGCACTCACAGTGTGAACGGAGCCAAAAGAGCCGACTCCCTGAAATGATCCGAGCTTCCCATGACGAGCGTGTTTCCTGCTTACAGACGTTTAATCTTCCAGTATGACAGTCTGAGTTGCACTGCAGTCGAAATTGGAAGAAAATCAGGCGTTTTCTGGTAGCACCATGTCCTTGTGAAAGCTTTTAACCAACAGCCGAAGTCACGGAGCGTTTGGACCAATAGCGCGGCGCGTTGCTGAGCTGTGCAGACCGCCTGCTTCCGTCAGGAGTCTGTCCTCATGGTGACCTAACGGACGAAGGGTTGAACTCGCGCCAGTGCCATTCAAGTGGCTCAGACTACAGCATCTTTGGACTTCTTCGACACCCTGACTGCCTTAAATTAATTATTGAGGTGAGTACATTCGAAAAAATGTTTTCAACTTTGACGTAAAAAGTAATTTGGAGGTTGGTCTCAGTTATTTCAGACGTTGTTTACAACTGTTGCCATTTTCTATGCCATTACCCAGGACTGATTCTGAAATTTGGTCCTCTGATAAGACTTTGGACAATGCTCTATGAAAGTAAGTAGTTATTCAAAGGGACGTATGAGATATGTCAGCCATATATCGGCAAAATACGCAAATTATGTATTGATGCACCTTCTTATAACTGCATTGGTATGCTCAAAAATCAAGGGTTTCATACTTGCAGGTGTTAAATGCATTTTTTTTGTTTAACATCGGTTCCTCGAAAACATGCTGTAATACTGAAAAAAACATATTTTATTTATTCTTTTATTATGAGCAATGAGCTGAGTGTTTTGTTCTTTCCCTTTTCAAGGCCTGAATTGAACTGCACCTTAAGGAAACAATAAAAAAGCCCTTTGACTCTTTGATAATGAGAGTTCAAGTTCTTAAAAAGCACTTTTTCTTATTTTTTTTTTAAACAATTATTCTAAAGGTTTTTTTCTCTATCTATTTACAGTACTGGAAACAGCATCAGAGGGGACAAACCAGTGTCAAGAAGATGACCGCAAAAACATGCCGAAGATGGAATGAAACCTTGGCTGGAAACTTTTGGTATGTGCTATAATATTTTGGCCACTTAGATGGACTAGGTTTTAATGTTATTAAATGGAACTTAAGTCATGTGATTGTAATATGCAATCTGTTCATTTTAAGCAGTGTTCTGCCTGAAGCTGCTTTGCACATTTAGTTAAAATTCAAAGCATGTGCAAAATAGAAATCTTTTTTCTTAGAAAAGGAGGGATATTTTATCTACATTTCTGCCATCACTAGCCTAGCTTGGGTATTTGCCTCCAAGAGTCCCTCAAAAATCTGGAATTTGTTGATAAACCTATCATTTATAAGAAGATTTTAATAAGAAAACATTTAGTTTATTAAATTTTCTTTCACTTTTTGTTGTTTTGACAAGATGCTTATTATAGGTCCCTCTGCCTAAGTCATCCCCATTCTCAAACTTCAAGGCTACATCATTTGTACTAGTGGGTAGATTTTTTTAACCGTTTAGACACTTGCCTTACTATTCAGAAGTATCTTTCCTTGCAGAATTGTTGAAAAACATAAAAGAACATTCAGCTAGAATTTTCATGAAGAAACTATTCATGACTGGTAAAATAAAAAATATATGTATATATATATATATATATATATATATGTAACCCTCGCACTAACTCTCACAACATAATCTTTTTTATGTATTTTTATTTTTTCTGCTTGGTCAAAATATATATATCTAAAAAAATAAATAAATAAAATGCCCTTAACATATCATGTTATTTTTCTTCATATATCTTTAAATCCTCTTCAGCCCTGTCCATAAGTATAAAGCTTTCAATAAGTTTCAGAATAATAATTTCTTACATGTCAGTGTATGCAATGACAGCAGTTATTTACGGAAAACAAACAAAAATCAATAAAATGTGTCATAAAATTGGAATAATTGCAATATATTGAAAACAAAGTTCAATGATAATCTGTGTAAGAATTTTTACAGTTTTAGACATTGTTTTTCCTAGATTTATTGTACTTGTGTGTTTTTGTGTGCATCAATGTCACATTTGTTATTGCTTCATTTACATGAATGTCATGAATGTCTTTGATTCTTCAATCTGACCTAGCATAAAAACAGAATGTCTTGTCTTGTTACTAATCACTAACTTGCCCAAGACAGTAATAATTCCAGTCAGGAAATTTCAGTTTCGTTGAATATATTGTAAGTATTCCAATTATATATATATATATATATATATATATATATATATATATATATATATATATACATATATATATATATATATATATATATATATATATATATATATATATATATATATATATATATATATGTGTGTGTGTGTGTGTATATATGTATATATGTATACAGTTGTGCCCAAAAGTTTACACCCCCCAGCAGAATTTCAGATTTTTTGCCCTTTTCTCAGAAAATATGAATAGTAACACTAAAACCTTTCTGTCACTCATGGTTAGTGGTTGAGCGAAGACATTTATTGAAAAAAAGATAAGTTTACTCTTTTTAAATCATAATGACAACAGAAACTTCCAAATTGACCCTGTTCAAAAGTTTACACCCCCAGTTTTTAATACCTTGTATTTCCCCCTTTAACATCTATAACAGCTTGAAGTCTTTTGTGTTGAGAGAGAGTTGTGGATGAGGGTCTTTATTTTCTCAGATGGTAAAACTGCCCATTCCTCTTGGCAAAAAGTAAATTCTTGGGCTGTCTTGCATGAACTGCACATTTGAGATCTCCCCAGAGTGGCTCAATGACATTGAGGTCAGGAGACTGAGATGGCCACTTTAAAACCTTCACTTTATTCTGCTGTAGCCAATGGCAGGTTGATTAGGCTTTGTGTTTTGGATCATTGTCGTGTCGGAATGTCCAAGAACGTCTCATGCGCAGCTTCTGGGCCGATGAGTGTAAATTTTACTCCAGTATTTTCTGATAACATGCTGCATTCATCCATCCATCAATTTTGACCAATTTTCCTGTGCCTTAGAGCGTGGTCACGATGCACACCTGAGCTCCAGTATCTATAATGTTCTGCAAACATTTTTATTGCACATTTCACACATTTTCAGCCCTGATTTACTGCTTACAATTATTCATGTCACAATTTCAACTTTCTTTGCATTACTTTGAACACTTTCATTTCACAGTTTCAGCAGTCACACTCAGCATTTCAACTCATTTCCTGCATGGAAATACAAATTCTCTAGTTGATGTTAATCATTTTATACAACACTAAATCCTCATATTAACTAAATGCACCCTCAGATTTTTTGGGTTATATCAGTCATAAACACCGGTAGTATTTTTGAATTGTATATTGTTAAAATATTTATTATGGTAAATATGGCAAAATTATTGCAGCTATTTATTGTCATGTTTCCCAGCCATAATTGTATCCTGTTATTTATACCACAAATAACCTATTACCTGAATTCCCTAGCAAACACCTACTTTCTTTTTCTCCTGCCACTCATGTCATGTTTAGTGTCGGTCAGATCCGATAAACACTGGGCTCATTTTAGGTTTGCCCTGGCATCTTCATAGGTGGCTGTAAAATACAGAGATACATAATAACAGGGGTTATTATGACTCAAGCCAGGTGTGATCCTGCTCAGATGGGATGAAAACCTGCAGCTACAACAGCCCATTCTGGATTAAAACAATCCTGCCATCATGAAGAACTGATATGAAAAGAATAACTTGTGGGGTAAAAGGAGCCTCTTGGTCAGGAAAACAGGGCAATAGTAAGGACAATCAAAATTACCTGCATTTCCCATCACATGCACATTATGCAGCAACCAGCTGGCGGATGGCGTTGCACCCTCTTTTAAGGCCTTGGTTACATTGGTCACTTAAAGGGACAGTTCAGTTTTTTTGAAGTGGGGTTGTATCAGGTCCATATGGCCACTAAGTCCATTACATGCAGTAGAAAGTTCTCTCCTCTCCCTCAGTAAGCCACAGACTGTAAGAGTCGGTGAAGAATAGGTGCTAACAGGAAAGTACTGTACCAAGAACAAAGGGTATTTTCTCCATCTACAAGAACTCAAATCAAAATATAATACCACTGTTTAAGAGTACGCTACATATGATTATTTTTAAGTGCATTAACATTTCAGAAATATAAAGTTTATGAAGATAGATAGATGCAGATGTAAGCCAACTCACGTTGTGTGTCCCCCCGCTAAATCACTCCGCCCCCCACTTCCGCCCTCTCAGCGGACCCAAAACATAGCAAGCTAGCTGCTTCAGACGCCGGTTGTAGCTTAGTGACACTTTTATCAAGCATTGTTATTCTTTTGTTTTGGCTGTTAGCGGTGTGACTCAGCCTCTTCTTTCGCTGGTGTACAGCACATGGATGTAAGCACCAGCACCAAAGCAAATGGTTAGGGGTCAAAGGCGGTGTTTTTCTTTCCAACAATGCATTGCGAAAGGTTAACTCAATGAATTTAAGTAATCAGGGTTAAAACTTGCTGAATTAAAGCTAGAATAATGTGAAATTGTTGACATGTGCATTACTGTCAAACTGAAGTATCATAAACTGGTATTTGATAGTAAGCAAGGATCTTATACTCACATTTTAAAGTAATACAATCAAACTCAAATTATGTAAGTAAATTGTAATTTATTTTGTAATTACATAAGAAATCCGGGCTTACAGTGTAGGCTATCCAGACAGTATAGTGTGAATTTGGTTGAAGGTATAAGTAAGATTAGGATATATTTGAATTCAAACTATTTAGCCTGGAGAATGAATGCTCATATATCTTTACATATTTATCTATTTGATTTAATTTTTCCACTTCATAATGATACCAGCAGTGTTACCAGCAAATGTGTTCTATACAATGTAAGAATGTTAAACCAACACTATGTAGCTTTTCAAACATAATATAATCCTTCAATATTCATTGTGATGGTCCACCACTTTACAATGAGTTCAATGAAACCTCTGTCGTGGTCTGGAGTGGTCTGTATCCCTTTAACTGGCGCTATGTAACTACGAGGTGGATGGTGGGAACCCTGCCACAGTAAAAAACTACACATTTGGACTGCTTTACGGCATACGTCACTTCCCCCGATTCCTGATTCGTTTACAACACGAAAGTCTTGGCGAAAGCCAATCGCGGAGTTGTAACCATGGCGAAGGCAACAACGTAAGGAAGAGAAAAGTTTTGTTGGAGGATACAAAACGAAGAAAGCGAGAGAAAAACAAGCTGAATGCTCAGACCAGAATAAACATAGGTTCAGCGTTCACTCGCTGGCGTGAAATAAAAGATGAGGAGGGATGTCCGACTACTATCAGGTATGTTGGCCGACTAATGTATGACGAAGTTTCTCAAAAAACTTGACATGAAAAAAGTACAGCTCAAACAAATCCAGAATGTATCAGTATTTAGTTTTGTTTAGACCTATTTCAAGTGTGTGATATCACCAGCTCATCGTTGTCTTTACTTTATTCACTTTATTGCTTCAACAGGACGGGGGCGACTTCACGGTAATAAAACCAAGTTGAAATTAGCGATTTTTAACATCGTCATTTAGTCAAAAATAAATATATTACCTCGTCGCTACCCATCCTGCAAGCAGTCGCTGAAGACATAAGAATACTTTTAGCAAAGTCATGGCTTCTGTGATTCGCCTACAAAACAAATGCACGCGACCGGCAGATCTGTATCCTTACGACAGTATACGCACGCTAGAGCTCATGGGTAGTTGAGTTCTGTCTCCGGTCAAGCGGAGATCTTCCGTAGTGCTGCTTTAAAGATGCCATCATGAATGGAGACATGACTTTAAAATCAACTTAGACACTGATTCAAGTGATGAGGAGACAGATGTAGATGCCCTTAAAGCTCAAAAAGAAAATCTACTGTCCACTGACTGTGCAGTTCATGACTATGTGGACAACACCCTATGCAGCAAGTGCAACCTGATTTTCAGAGGAAAACAACTGTTTCTGGGACTATCATTGAAAATGAACATGGCTGAAAACTGTACACTTTGACTTAATCCCTGGGCGGACTTTAAATTCTGACTTTTGTAAATACAGTTTATCTTCTTATTTAGTATTAACGAATGACAGAAAAAAATGAAAAATGATAAAAATGAAGGTTATATGATTATTATTCATGATATGGACTGTTATTGGTCAACATAAGAGCTCAATCCTGCAAAGGACCCCTTATTTGCTTTGTACATTTGTTTAAACAGTGGGGGCATTAACACTGAAATTCTGTTACCAGCAAGGCCCAACGATGTAATGTTTCAACATGTTCCTAAAAACTTACAAAAACATAAAAAATTCTAAAACCCTTTAATTTCTGCTTCAGAAGCCCCCTCTAACAACATCTGAGAGGTAAAAATAAATTTGCTGATTTTTTTCATTATTTGGGTTTTACGGGGATAACAGTAAGTCTGGTAAATATTTAGCAAATCTAATTAAACAAAACAAAGGGAGAACAACAATCACAACAATTAAAGACTCATCAGGGAAGCATACCAATTCACCATAGTAAATAAATGAAATATTGAAAAAAATTTACGACAACCTTTACTCATAGACAAACTAACCTAGACAGGAAGACATCAACTCAGCCGAAAAGATAATGCAGACAAGAGGGAAAAAAAATGCTTTTGTAAAATATTCAGTGGATGTCTTTGCTCCCACTCTGGAATTTTCCCCAACATTATTTGGTCGATTCTCCCACATGTCCTCAAACTAAAGAAGGCCCCTCAGTCCCCTTGGACTCTCCTTATGTTGATACTCAAACACCCTATCATCCAGAAACACCAAGCAAGCCCCTAGCTCTTTAACATCTGCCAGCTGGGTCTCGACCCCCTCCCCTCTGGTGGATTCTCTTCCCTGAGCTCCCTTTCCCTGAGTAACAGAGGGGTCCAGGTGCCTCAGCTGAACGAGACGTCTGGGTAATTTGGCCTGACGCATCCTTACACACTCTGCCCCTGCTTACATCAGGAATCCAGGGGAGGGGAGTGGGGGTGGGGGGTGGGGGGGTGGGGGTCTTTGGACATTAAACACTGTCTCATTAGGTTTGTTTGGACGAGATGGGACACCTAATGAGAAGTGGTGTAATGACCAAAAACATCTGATCTCCTCTCACGCCAAACAAAGCATCCAGTTGAGCCCCAGGGTCAGGGACAAAGTCATGTCACGCCTCGCCGCATCTGAATGAAAGGCATGGGGGAGGGGTAATCCAAGTTCAAGCACTTAAGAAGAAAGAAGAGGGATGATGAGGAGCACTCAAGAGATACACCAGAGAAAAACAAAAGAGAACTGATTAGATTATTAAGCAAGCTTATAAAAAGATGAAAACACTTTGTGAAAGCTCTCAGAAATGGTACTGCAGTTTTTCAAATTCACATGTATCCCAGGTTAAATAATGGACTTGTGAAAATTAGAATCACCTTTATTTGCCAAAGGATAATCATTAAAAAAAAAAAAGAAATATTGTGTTATTTCATTAAAATTGCCTAAAATGACTGAACAACAAAAAACATTACGTATTTGATCCTTTAGGCCGAATTAGTCCCATCTGAAACCATTATAAATGTTATTTTTGACCCCATATTTATGTTAACACAAATAAATACATTCCTTCATGCTAATATTTCATTTTGAGGTAGAACCCTTCCAGTTGGAAGTTTTATAATTGTCAACCAGCTGGAGCCTTTTTTCTCATATTTTAATCATGAAGTCACCTTTCACTTTTATATACTGTTTCATATAAGGGTTTTTTGCTTATAAGAGGGGGAGTCTCATGTAAAAGAGAACCCAGGTGCAAGAGGGTCCAGACTGGTTACCACTCTGGTTACCAGTACCCAGAGGGCGACAAAGACACCCACCTGACCCCTGACCCCTCACCCTACACCAGACGTGACAGGGTTCCCCTCTCCGAGCCGAAGCTGGAGAGGGATTGAAGAGAGGGATTAACACAGGCCAGGGAGTAGAGACACCTCACAAAACCATGGGGGGAAAGGAGTGGCGGGCTCTGGACAGACCCGAGCACACATAACCGCATCCTGACGGTCTACACTTAGGAGGACAAAGGCACAAGGCGAGTGATCCACCGCTAAGAGTTGTCAAGTTTTTCCTTTTCCTCTCTCATTTACATGGATTTTATTTTTCAATCTCCCTCCGTCTTTTCTGTCGGACCCAGGATGGGCGCCCTTGGCTGGGCTCCAAGGAGCGAGACACAGGTAATGGTCCTTCTGCAGGTTCACCTACAGAAACCTTATTAAGACTTTTACTTCCTCAAGATAGTCAAGTCTGATAATCTATTAATAAATTATATTTTTATGGCACTTTTCAGGAAGGAGACCGATCTGGTCCCTCGGATGTGTGAGGGTTTTTTTTCGATCTGACACAGCAAAAAAAATGGACAGTTCATCAAAATCATTGTTTCTTCTATCACTGACCCATCTCAAGGCCTAATACAAATTATGACCTAATAGTAATTTTTTAAATTTGTATTTTGGAAATTATTGATTTTTTTTAACAATAAAAAACTGTAGTTTTCTGTTAACATACTGGCATGTAAGGGGTTAGAATCCCCATAATATTATTAAAACTTGATATGAATATTTCAGGCTCAAGTAGTTTTAAAGTCTGAGTCATTTAAAGAGGAAAAAATCATAAATAAATAATATTTTTATAGCACTTTTTAGGAAAGGGACCAATATGGTCCCGAAGACCAAATGTGTGAGGTTTTTTTTTTCAATCTGACTCTGCAGAAAAAATAACAATGCATTAAAACCATTGTTTCTGCCAATCATTGACCCATCCAGGGCCTGATAGAAATTATGACCTAATAATTACTCAAATCTATATTTTGGAAAATATCTTTTCTTTTTTTTTTTTGGTTTTACGATTAAGGAAAACTGTCATTTTCTGTTAACATACTGGCATTGAAAGTGTTAAAAAAACATAATTTAATAAGAACTTGATCTAAATATTTCAGGTTCAAGTAGTTTTAAAAGTTTGAGTAATTTTTTGTGAAAAAATTTGAATAAATAATATTTTATTGCACTTTTAGGAAGAGGACTGATTTGGTCCCAAGGATCAAATGTGTACATTTTTTAAGGATCTTTTAAAGGTTAAGAATGCATTATTCACTTGAAATGTTATTCGTTATAAGTTGCATACAGCCTTTACAATGGTATTTCTAATACCACATTATCTATAAAACCTGGCTACAGCAACCCTTTGATGTGTATTTTTACCACCTCTGAAAAATGAAAAAAAAAAAAAAATCTTATAACGTTGGTGCAGTTCATTAGGCCTATTTGCTATGTATTGTTTTCCCTCAGAATATACAGGATAACCAGTGTTCAAATTAGGCTCACTGAAAAAAATTTGAAGGAGATACAAATAATTGCAACCATATTTTTTAACCTGCATAAAATGTGTCCCTCTTCCTGCTGTAGCGATATCAAACTGATCAACTTTAAAGAAACTCCAAAAGGGACAAAGAACATTCCTCTCTGACTCTGGGCCTCCCTCCCTGCATCAACGACTGTAAATCTCCTAAAAGCATCTGACGCCATAGAGTCTGGCGTTAATGGCTGCAAGGTACCCCAAACAGACATCGGTGTGGATGTTTACTCTTCTTTCTAAACAGCGATTGGCTGAGACCAAATAGCATGTTCGAAGAGAGTCCGTTCCAAAGTCATAAACTTCTTAGGTGACATCTAAGTTGACCTTTGATCTCCCTGGCCATCTTGGACCCCTCATCCGCTCCAGATGTGGTCTCTGTCTAGCACAGAAAACCACAAACATTTTAAAACTCTTTAAATAAAATCATGGACTTCTAACAATGTGATGTTTTATTCTGTCATGACAAATGCTTTCTAATGATGTGACTTGTGTGTTTTTAGCTCTAAAAATGCCTAAGATACAAAAAGTCTGTTTATCTGTGAAAATCTTCTGACAGATGGAGAAGATACCTTTCTCCTCCCGGAATGTGCCTGTACTCTGCATTATTTCATCACTCTGATTACTGAAGAATGCTATAATAGGATTTCTACACTTTATTTTGGTTGTAAACCATCTTAAGGGCATGTTGACTGATATATCTTAAGTTAACCACCTCTATTTTGTTTAATTGACTGTTTAATAGGATTTGAATTGTTTAATTCTTTCTTATACTTTAGATATATAGTATTTGGTATCAAATTGATCACCATGAGATTTCCTATCCAGTTGGAGTGCTTATATTGGATGTTTAATCAAAATACAACTTAATATTGGCCAAGTATTAGTTGATAAAGCGTTGTTAACTCATCCAAAAGCCCTCCCCCTGCGAGTAGCTTAAAACAGAGAGACATGCGGTCTTCTCTTCTCTGCTCCTCTCTTCTCTGTTCTTGTCCTCTTGTAACCTCGTCTTCTTGTCGTCTCATCTCTCTCTTTTTCCTCCTCTTTATCGTCACCAGTCCTGTGACTTTCGGCTCCACATATTTTTCCTTAATTCTATTTTTTTTTGACATGCCCGCCGATTCTTTCTTTATAAGCCAGTAAGACTTCAAAGATTTGCTTCATAGTAAATGGACTTTCGTTATTGATTTCAGAATAGAATTTGTTTGGCCAATGAATTCTTGATTTTTGGAATTAGTTACAAATCCACTTTTTATACAATCGAGACACCAACGCCCAAGCTCCAGCTTCACCTTGACAGAATCTGCCAGTCCAATCTAAGACTTCTCTCCCGGGAAACCTGGGACCACATCGGACAACCTCTTTGGATCCATCGCACTGGATAGAGTGTGGACTCTAGCCCTCTGGACGACAACCAGAACCAGAACAGTTCTTCTCTCCAGTAGCTCCAGGACCAGATGAGGCCCGATTCATAAGAGGCAGTTCTATCTTCTTTCAGATGGGCTTGAGCGTGTCTTGGTTCAATTCTCTAATAATTTCCCCTTGATTTGACCTTTTACAAGTAGGTTAATTCGGAAATTAATCCTCTATAACCACTCCATATGCTTAAATGTTCCTTGAGGGTTCATATCTTCTTTCCTGATTGATAGCATCATTGATTTAGTACATCTCTGACATTAGTTCCTTCCTAAGTGTTTATTTTATTTTATTTTGTCTTATATATTCATTTTAATAAATCACCCTTATATATTTAAAGTTCTGTCTGTTGGTATTCTATTTGGAAGATTGACATCACTGCATGAGAGTTCTGTCTTTAGATTTGAGATTGATTAAACAACTGAAGTTTGACTTAATTGATTAAACTGATAAGTTTGACTTAATTGATTTATCTAATTTAAATGAAATAAATTAATAAATCAGCTAATTAAGTTAATTTTGCCTTTTTTGTATAAAAAGGATGGTGCCCCCTTTAATTAACGAGAGCAAACCTGGTTATTAAATGAATATTAATTACTTTAATTAATATCCAGTAATATCCAGAAAATAATCACTACACTGCTTTGCCAGGTCGAACCATGAAGTAACCCAAGAACACCTTCTCCAGAAGGTTTTTTCATAAACTTTCATCATAACATTTATTTTGTGGGAATTTCTGATCAAGCCTGATAATATTGGAGCGTTTGAATGGACTAGCTCACTTCTATCCTACGTTACAGGAGGAGTACAAATCAGTGGTGGCAGGAGCTAAAACTTTACGGGGGGAAAAAATATACCATACTATTTGTGTGGTACCACACGACAGTGAAAAAAAATCTAAAAACAAAATATTGTCACAAGGCAACCTACTTTTCCTCCCTACCTTCTGGGCTGCAAATTTCTCAATGACCCTCTGATTGAAGTCCATCATATCCGTCGCCAGTCTTTCTTCCATTGACAACATTGCCAGTGCATTCAGCCTGTCCTGGTGCATGGTGTTTCTCTGGACAGTTTGATTCTTTTTAAATTTGAGAAGCTGTGAGGATTACTCCCTGTCTGAGCTGCTCTCCCCCTCCCTTTCTGCTCTTCTGCCTGCCTTCTGCTGGGAAGTGGGCATAGCCTCTCCTGCACTCACTGTTGCAGCCACATACCTGCAGGGAATCACCTTATCACCTTGTCGATATAACCTGCTTCAAGACCCCTTGAGTGCCAGTGGATTTCCTTATCCAGAGGGTTTGTTGGCCATAACTCTCACCTTGAATCTTTGCTGCATGCTGGCTCCAAGACTTTTTGATTTGTATTTTGAAGCTTTCCTCTGAAGAGTGTTTTTTGAAATGTGTTTTTCTATGATCATCGCTGAAGTACTTACCTTTGTCTTCTGCTCCCTTTTTTCCCAGTGTCTCCATCTCAAGGAGGCCTCTGGCTTTGGAAGAAGGAGAAAAATAACTTCACAGAGCTTACCAGCTGTTAATTGGGGTACAATTAAACAGTAGGAGACTCTGCTGGGGAAATTACTCCTAGGTATAATTTCCCATGTTATTCCAGATCTCTTTCTGACCTCTGTGCTAAGAGGGTGATTTTTACAGTGGGGTGTGAAACAGGTTAGTTCACCACATCAGTCACACAGTAGGCCTACAGCTTAAGTTAAAGAACTATTTACACATGAAACATCGGGGTAAAAACTAGAAAAATTGCATTTCTTTGCAGCAAATGCGTTGAAATTCTGAGTCTGAATGCTGAAAATGTGAAATGAAAAAGCTAAAACGAGTGCAACCAAAGCTGGAGATGTGAAAATGTGACATTATTTCAGGAAGAAGGCACACAAACACTCAAATGCAGACGAAGCAGGTCCGTGGAGCAAAAATCAGGGTTTATTTAACAGTTCTCTTGGTCAAAACACAACAGGAGGTTCTCAGACAGGCTTAAGTCGGTACACAGAGCGGGTAATCAGACAGGCAAGGTCGGTACACAAGAGGCAGGCAAAAAACAGGCAAAGGTATCCAAAGGGCTAAGGCAAAAACGAGGTCTGTACAAAAAGGGTCAAAAACTGTGACTGTGACTATGAAAGAACGCCTAGAGAGTGACTACGTGAGAAAACAATCCGGCAACAAGGACAAAGACACAAGAGGGTTAAATACAAGAGGTAATGAGGGGTAATGAGGGACACCTGGGTGAGACAAGCCGGAACAGGAAGTAAAACCTACGGAGACAAGAAAGGAGAAATGAATTTCAAAATAAAACAGGAAATGACAAAAAAAACATGACAAAGACAGACAGACAGGGTAACAAGACGAACAAAAAGCACGATCATGACACATTAGATGTTTGAAGCAGTCAAGCAAAACTGCCGCCACTTGGAGTGGGGGGTCATGAGCTTGGGGTGGGCAGTGATGGGAAGTTGGAAGAGGTTTCCCTCTCCACTACACTCGGCTCAAGGAAGCTCATTATTCCAAAAAACCTCCATGTCACCTCCTCATCTGCCGCTGACCCACTCCTTTTTTCTTTTACAGCCCTCCTCTCCTTGATGTAACGGTCCCTGAGGTTCTTCCATTTTTTTAAGGTCTTCAACTGTAAATAGTTAAAATGTTGAACTTCCTATCTGTGCCGGACAATTTATATGAAGATAAACTGCCCCCCCCCCCTAAAATGTGTATAATCTATTATCTGTTGCTGTCCTTTCATTGAAAAAGTGTATTTTCATTGGAAAAAAAACATGTGTACTTATGCTAGCTAACATATTTTAAGCTAACATTTACTGTTCAACTTTCTAGTACATCACTTTCCACAAACCTGGCAAATTCAGCAAATTGCTCATTTCTCTCCATGCCTGCACCTTCCTGGCGAGATCCCTATACACCTGCATTCAGGTGTCCCAGAGCTCAGGATGCTGAGATATTAGATGTATGAGCTTGTCCTCCATGGTTGCACTGTGTGGCGCTGTTCAGCTCAGAATCTGCGGCCGCTTTTTTTTCTGAATTGGCCTCTCCTATTGGACGCACTAAGATGTCGTCACAGCACGCTGCGCCTGAATTGCAAAATTTTCAATTTGGACGCCGCCGCCTTGTCGCGCAGTAGGGCGGCAGGTGCCCCCCTTGCGCGCTGCTGAGGTCCGCGCACTGCGGCGCTGCGCTTCTGTGGCGGTAGCACTTAAACAATGAAAGGGCTTGCCGCAGACCGCCTGCGCTTGCCGCGTTCGGTGTGTAGGGGCCTTTAGACTGATAGGTCTGTATGAGGAGCATTCAGTAGGATTTTTATTAGGTTTTAAAATAAGGATTATGGTAGCTAATCTTAAAGTGGGGGCTAAGATACCATTATTTAATGATTCGTTGAACATATTCAAGATTGGGGTTATTGACTGGTTTTGAAAAGTTTTATAAAATTCTATAGGCAGGCCGTCGGGGCCTGGGGCCTTGCCTGAATTGACACTTTTAATAGCTTGCAGTATCTCCTCCATAGTAATGTCACTTTCCAAATCGTCTTTGACCTCACCTGGGACAGTTTGAAATTGTAGATTATTAAGAAAAGCGTCTCTCTCAGTCGGGGCTGAAGAGCATTCTAAACTGTGTAATGACAGGTAAAATTCCTTAAATGTCTCATTTATATCTTGTGGATCGTTAGTAAGCTCTCCTGATTGTGTCATTATACAACTAAAAGCTCTTTCACTTTCTAATTTTTTAATCCTCCATGCTAACAATTTACCAGCCTTCTCACCCTGGTCATAAAAAGACTGGTTAAATCGCAGTGCACTTTTAGTTGCTTTATCAGCAGTTAGTTTATTACAATACCCAAAACCAGTGAGGTTGGCACGTTGTGTAAATTGTAAATAAAAACAGAATACAATAATTTGCAAATCCTTTTCAACTTATATTCAATTGAATACACTGCAAAGACAAGATATTTAATGTTCGAACTGAGAAACTTTATTTTCTTTTGCAAATAATCATCAACTTAGAATTTAATGGCAGCAGCACGTTGCAAAAAAGTTGGCACAGGGTCATTTTTACCACTGTGTTACATCGCCTTTCCTTTTAACAACACACAGTAAATGTTTGGGAACTGAGGAGACCAATTTTTGAAGCTTTTTGGGTGGAATTATTTCCCATTCTTGCTTGATGTACAGCTTAAGTTGTTAAACAGTCCGGGGTCTCCGTTGTTGTATTTTAGGCTTCATAATGCGCCACACATTTTCAATGGGGGACAGGTATGGACTACAGGCAGGCCAGTCTAGTACCCGCACTCTTTTACTACGAAGCCACGCTGTTGTAACACGTGCAGAATGTGGCTTGGCATTGTCTTGCTGAAATAAGCAGGGGCGCCCATGAAAAAGACGTTGCTTGGATGGCAACATATGTTGCTCCAAAACCTGTATGTACCTTTCAGCATTAATGGTGCCTTCACCGATGTGTAAGTTACCCATGCCTTGGGTACTAATACACCCCCAAACCATCACAGATGCTGGCTTTTGAACTTTGCGCCTATAACAGTCCGGATGGTTCTTTTCCTCTTTGGTGCGGAGGACACGACGACCACATTTTCCAAAAACAATTTGAAATGTGGACTGGTCAGACCACAGAACACTTTTCCACTTGGCATCAGTCCATCTTAGATGAGCTCGGGCCCAGCGAAGCCGGCAGCATTTCTGGGTGTTGTTGATAAATGGCTTTGGCTTTGCATAGTAGAGTTTTAACTTACACTTACTGATGTAGCCACGAACTGTAGTTACTGACAGTGGTTTTCTGAAGTGTTCCTGAGCCCATGTGGTGATATCCTTTACACGGTGATGCCGGTTTTTGATGCAGTGCCGTCTGAGGGATCGAAGATCACGTGCATTCAATGTTGGTTTTCGGCCTTGCCGCTTACGTGCAGTACTTTCTCCAGATTCTCTGAACCTTTTGATGATATTATGGACCGTAGATGATGAAATCCCTAAATTCCTTGCAATAGCTCGTTGAGAAATGTTGTTCTTAAACTGTTGGACAATTTGCTCACGCATTTGTTCACAAAGTGGTGACACTCGCATCATCCTTGTTTGTGAATGACTGAGCATTTCAGGGAAGCTGCTTTTATACCCAATCATGGCACCCACCTGTTCCCAATTAGCCTGTTCACCTGTGGGATGTTCCAAATAAGTGTTTGATGAGCATTCCTCAACTTTCTCAGTCTTTTTTGCCACTTGTGCCAGCTTTTTTGAAACATGTTGCAGGCATCAAATTCCAAATGAGCTAATATTTGCAAAAAATAACAAAGTTTACCAGTTCGAACGTTAAGTATCTTGTCTTTGCTGTGTATTCAATTGAATATAAGTTGAGAGACTGTACTTCCTGAGAGTACTCAGGAAAAACCACCTCACTCAGAAACTGCTGGTGTCATTCTATCATTGCTCGATAGAGAGCATCTTAACCTACTGCGTGTGTGTGTGGTTCGCCAGCTGCGCAGCAGAAAGGAAAATGCTCCAGGGTGTTGTCAACATGGCCCAAAAAATCATTGGCTGCCCTCTCCCCAACCTGGAAGACCCGTACAGCTCCCGCTGCCACAGGAGGGCTAACAACATTCTCGGGGACTCATCTCACCCAGGACATGCGCACTTTGAACTGCTGCCCTCCGGCAGACGATTCAGGTCACTGAAAGCAGGGACAAACAGACTAAAAAATAGTTTTTATGCAAAAGCCATAACCTCACTCAATAAAGCAGGATCATGACATTATACAACTGTGCAATAATAATAATTATGAGTCGTGAAATAATGCATATTTGAATTGAATGTGAATGCTGGTGTGTATGTCGTATGTTTTTAGTTTTTATTTTTTTCCCCTGCCTGCTTTTTTTAATGTTCTTATTGTGTTTTTTATGTTTGTATTGTGTTTTTAATGTTCTTATTTATAAGTATGCACCTTAAGAGACTGCACTTTCAATTTCGTTGTACTTGTACAATGACAATAAAGACTATTCTATTCTAAAGGGATTTGGAAATCATTGTATTCTGTTTTTATTTACAATTTACACAACGTGCCAACTTCACTGGTTTTGGGTATTGTATATTTTGTGCTTAAAATGGTTAAAAGTTTCAATTTTTCAGGGTCTTCTTTATCATTTATATCAGTTTCTAAGGATTTTATTTGTTTTTCTAAGTTAATGATACCTTCTCTCTGTTTTTTGTTTTTGGAGCTTGTAAAGCTAATGATTTCCCCTCGAATGTAGGCTTTGAAAGCTTCCCACCTTATGCAAGCATTTGTTTGGTCAGTGTTCATCTCAAAGTAAACACTGATCTTATTCTCTACATATTTAACAAATTCTGGGTTTTGAAGCCATCTTACCTGCAGACGCCAATCATACCAGCACTTTGTAATTCTAGACACCAGTTCTTGTCACACCAAGAAATAATCGAGGTGAGATCTGGACTTGTGGATACCTGAGCAGCATGAGTATTCTACCCTGTTGGGATTAAGTTCCCTCCAGATTTCAGTTAAATTAAGGTCTATCAAGTATTGTAATATTGTTTTCCTAGATTTTTCTTCCGGGGATCTAATTTAGTCAAACGATCTACTAAGGGATTCAGGGTGCAATTAAAATCTCCACCGATAATATTTAGGCCATTTAGTGAGGATAAAGTTAAGAAGAAATTTTCAAAAAATTTTGAATTATCCTCATTAGGTCCATAAATACTAACAAGATTTAATGTGAGAGAGAATATATTACCCTGTGCAATTACAAATCTTCCTTGAGGATCCTGAATAGTTTTAATAAGTTGAAATGGGATTGTTTTATGAACTACAATTAGAACCCCACAGGCGTAATTATTATAATTCTCATGTATCACTTGACCTGGCCATCTGCATCCGAGTTTGAAATATGGGTTTCCTGGAGAAATATTATTTTGGAATGTAAGGTCTTAAGCCTGTCCATTACCTGTTTCAATTTGGATAACTTATTTAGTCCCCTGACATTCCAACATGTAATTCCTAAATCAAACATGTTAGAGTTTTCCATAGACCTGAAAGCAGTAAGGTAACTACATTAGGTGTGACAATAAAAAATAAAGCAGAACACGTATAAGAAAGAAAAAACAACAAAGAATAAACCAACATCAACATGACGGAACACTTAAGGAACCCCTTAAACCCCATTCCCTTACTTAATTTAAACAGTGTAAGTGCAAAAGCCAAGCCACAAAAAATGAGGAGTTGCTAAACTGTGAAGGCACTTCTCTCAGACCCCCAGCATAGCCCCACCCAACCCCGCCTTATAGTAGCTATATTGTTGAACAATATTGTCCTTGTATAACCAAATGTTAAGCATAATGTTAAACACGCTTTCTTATTAACTTGGTTTCCATATAATTAGGTGCATAACAAAAGGTGTCCACCAAATCTAGTAGTTATAAATCAAGCTCGCGTAAATAAAATATTCATCCAATATAATGTGTATCAAGTACATACTATGCCAACATTAAAGGTGTAGTCAGCGATGTGGGAGAAAACGAGTGGAGAGGTTGTTTATAAACAAATTTAGACCCACCTCTCCCTTCATACCTCACCCCTGGCTCCACCCCTGAAAGCTGATGGACATGCATCGTCATGGAAATGGCAGTTGAAACTGCGTAGCTGACCAACATAGCTAAGGTAACCCCAACTCATCAGACAACTCGACTGACAATATTGATAACATCACGACAACCGTACATTCTGGCAGATTAGACAATAAGATAAATGCCTGACGGCTGTTACTGTTCTGTGAAGCACCACAAAGCTAATGTTGCTTACCTATCCAGCAGACAGACAGCGACATCTGCGTCCGTTTTCAGGTCTTTCAATTGGTGGAGTTCCCTCCACCGTCTGAAAGCAACACCAGTGTTCGCTCTTTCATGTTCATAACCCTTCTTTTTCACTTTCTGCTCAGTCACCTGTGCTCCAAGTTTGATTCAAATGAAAATTACTCCTGCAGAAAGTCCTCGGCCTCTTCTGGTGTTGAGAAGAGAATTATTTTTCCATTATAAAGAATCTTCATCTTGCAAGGATGCAGCTGAAATCCACGGAAAGAGCCAGCTTCAATGAACCTTTTCTTTACTGTGTTGAATTGACTGCGTTTTATTCATGGTTTTAGCTGAAAAGTCTTGTGCGAAGAAGATCTTGTGGCACTCGTGGGTAATCGCTCGCTGTTTGGCTGTGTGAAACACAAACTCACAATCTTGAAAGTGCAGGTAAACTAATGAGTATTGCTCTGTTTTGATCCAGTCTTGGTCTTGCCAGTATACGATGTGCCCGTCAGCGTGAGTGGCTTGCTGGCGGCATCTGGTCCCAGGTCCCATCATATGCTGGATGTAGCTTAGCATAGGCCGAGTGCCTTTGGCCCCCTTAGGAAGATCCACCAGTCTTAAATTTTTCCTCCGGCCTCTGTTCTCCAAATCCTCTGTCATTAACTCCAAACAGGCAATTAGCTTTGAAGCAGCAGCGAGTTCTGTTTTCATACCTTCCAAACAATCCTCGGTAGCTCCAATACGGCCCTAGCCTCTGTTAGCCGTGTAGCATTAGCAAAGATATCTTGCTTTAGATTAACAAGACCATCTTGCACTGCTGACACAGACTTGCTCATCTCAGTTATGCATTCTTCGAGTTTGTGTAGCTTGCTCCCGAAACTTTCAATGCTTGTCCATATTAGTGTTCATTAAAGGAACACTACACCCAAACAACGATTTGGTCTCATTTTCTACTCACCTTCATGCTGAACAACACTGTGGAGTAGTTTTGGAACATCTAGGATGCAGCCGGAGATCTGGGGGGATCCTCGCTGTCTACTGACTCTTAGTTATTGCAGAGTGCATGACTTAAATAGGAGCCGAACCAACAGTGTCCTTAAAAGTCCACAAAAGTGGATATTCCTCCATACTGCTTTAGGCTGTAATCCAAGTGTCCTGAAATGATGTCACCATTTACTAAATGCGACATCATTTAGATGTTTATAGCCTAAACAGTACTACTTGGATTACATGATACACTTACGGGTGCCCTATGGAGGAATATAAACCAAACAAATCGCGGACTCTGCAATAACTAGGAGGCGTAGAACAAGAAACAAGAACACAAGAAATCACATTCTGCTGACTTGTGTCTGTCCAGGATCCGTCGCTCACAGCAGAATGTGCATCCTAGATGTTCCAAAACTACTCAGTGTTGTTCAGCATGAAGGTGAGAGTGAGACCAAATCGTTGTTTGGTGTAGTGAGCTCACTTAGCACAGTAGCTTGGTCACTTTGTGAGTCGGCTCTGTTGCTTTTAGCCTCAGTGGCTGGCACGGTTGATGTAGGAGTACTTCTCAGTATCTGAAAGCTATGTAACCTGGAACCAGTACCACAGTCTTCAATTATCGCTTGCTTAGGCATTATTTGGACGTAATATGAAGCGTGTATTACAAGGACTTTGAGTACTTTGAGCAGAGTTGTGCGGAGTACCTACACTAAGCAGCCATCTTGTTTAGCAGCTCCACAGCGCCCCCGTCTAAATTGAATTGTTTATTGGAAAGAAACCCAATTTTTAGCAACAGTGCAAGCTGCTAACAAAGCTTAGGCTTTAAACATTTTTACGTTTGGAAATAATGCCCATAAGCGGTGGAAAATAAATCCTCCATTAATCATATTACAAAACTCTCATTCGTCCGGCCCACCTTTCCCCACATTGTTCTCTCTCTCTCTCTCTCTTCTTCACCTTATTTCACCCAATCCACATCAGGCTTGATCTGATTAGCACTAATGTGCTAATGTTTGTTTGTGTTACAACGAGTTTACAAAACCTACAATCAGCAGCTAACAACTGACCTATAATCTATAAAAATAATGGTTACAAACCTTGTCACTTTCGTAAATGATACCATGTTCAGGATCCTTTTTGGTCTTCACAGGATTCCATTGCTCAGCAACATAGTGTCTAGGCTACGGTTAGGTTCGTTCTAGAATTTGAATGCCAGATGCCGCTAAAATGCCCAAATTCCTTTAAGTGCTACTCCTATTACCTAAATTAACTGTGCATTATTTTTAGATAAACACTGATGAAAGCCACACATATATTAAAAATATATTGCCTAGACTTACAATACACACTCATGAGACAAAATATAGTACATAAATCATAATTTTGTATATTTACCTGGTGACTTGGCCTCGGGTATCCTGAAAACACTGCTTTGAGCAGGAACTATTCCATGTTTGGTACTATTGAGCTCTTAATGAGGCATGTGACTTCCACATTCCTTAATTTCTATTGCAGTCAATGGAAGTGTTGTAACTCTCTCTTTAAAGAGCCCTGGTTCTCTGGACGGAGCAACCAATGCCTCTTTAGTGCATGGGAGCATTGGTCAGATGTGTGAGGGCAATATGGGAGATGGTTGTGCATGAGTATATCATATTCGCTGCAGTGACGTCACGATATGATTGACGGCAATTGTTGTCCAGTCACATGAGGAAAACAAACACCAAAACAATGGTAATTTGCTGTCAGTCAAAGATGGAGTGTCAGGGGCACACTTCTCTGTGCCCCACAGGCAAAGTTGAAGCAGCCAATCCCAGAGAAGCCCCAGGTTGAATGCCGGGCAAAAGTTGAAGGACTTGCATTGACTCCTATTAAACCGTAGTGATGGACACTGCAATTCTTTTAGATAGGTGGTGAGGTGAGTTTATTGAAGCATGCCGGCAGAGTGCAGGTCTGTGTCTGTGAGCTGGCCTCGACTGAGGGATGAGTAGGGTTTAAGTACAGTAGGAAATAATGGAATACAGACTCAGTACTTGACAAAGTACTCTCAGCATTGTGAGTACTAGGGATGGGACGATACACTTAAACTCACGATACGCTGCACCTCGATATGCCCGGGTCACGATACGACACGTCACGATACAATATCAAAAAAAGTAAAAAAGAAAAAATATTACTGTGTGATTACAACTTATTTACTTTTGTTTGAGTTTCACACAGGAAAGCACAAGTCCTAACAGGCCAAACACAAACAATAACACTCTCTCTAAGCCTAGAGAGGTTAGAGAGAGTGTATGCTAATGAGTGGTAGGCTTGTTTTCACCGTCTTTGTCTTTTTTTAATGAGAAAGCCAAAATACCGCTGGACAGATGACATGTAACCAGGCGGAGCGTCCTCAATTTCGACCTCATTCGACTCCATCATTCGGCTTTTTGAAGGCAAGGTAGTTGGTGCTAATGTTTGTTGTCGTCACTTCTGGTCACATGCGCTATTACCGGACGTGACATCTTTATTTCGCGGCCCATTTTTTTCAAACTCGATGCATTTCGTCACGTACTGTGTCGCAATATATTGCCAAACGATATTTCATTCCATCCCTAGTGAGTACTCTAGCTCGCTCTCTGTCTTGCTCTCTATCTCGCTCTCTATCTCGCTCTCTATCTCGCTCTCTACCTGTGTGTGTGTGTGTGTGTCTCTGCTCAGCTATACATCCACTACAGGCACCTTGCGTCTCCTCGATCTGGTGTGTATGTTGTAAAATATGCCAAATCTTTGAATAGAAACATGCCCACAAATGCTGCTCTGATAAAAGCAACAAATGTCCACTGTTTCCTGGTGAAAAGTATCCAGCAATGCGGCTTGTCGCAATTTTGCGACTTTGGCACCTAAAGACTTAATTTTCAAAAAAACCCAGAAGGAGCAGAATAATACCATGTTTTGGCAATGTCAGATCATTGTTTATTTCTTGTAAAGTAGCATTGTGGTCAGGTATATGTAACATTCAGTTCCAATCACAGCACAAGTTCATCCTTGAGAAGCCAACAAGTTACCAAGTGCAGCATGGTTCTGTCAAGCCATTAGTCTTACACCTGTCATCTCTTGTGATAGTATGGACATGCCTTTTGCGGTTGAATTTGCTGGATCTATGACTCCATAGTTTGGAATTTGAGCACCAAACAGTCTTGTTCACGGTGTTTGTGTGTACGTTAATAAGCTTTGTGAGACAGCTGGTATCACATGACCCACACTACATACTCCAGACCAGCCAATAGGTAAAATGTCCCACGCTTTCATACCACAAATCTACTAAACACCCTTTGATATGGAGCACTAATTAGTGATTGTGGCAATGTCTGAACGTATCCTTGAAACTTTTGATGACATCACAGTCAGCTATTTTAAGGTGAAGTTGCCCACTTCCTTCATCACACCATTTCAGTGTTTTAAGTGACTACATTGAGGGTGAAAGATCAGGTTTGTAACAAGCATAGCAGTCGGCGTGAGTTTTATGACAGTTAATTTGACTAGTTTGTGGGGGGTGGAACAGTTTCTGAAGGTAGAGCTAAAGTTGTCGATGCTGCACAACTGCTTCTTGGACTCTGGTGCCTGCTCTGCTGCTCAGGTGAGGTGGTGGATGGGACACATCTGCTTCTGGGCACCAGCGCTTGTTCTGCTGCTCCAGTGTGGTGGTGGTCATCGCAGGTCTGCTTCTGGGACTCCAGTGCTTGTTCTGCTGCTCCAGTGTGTTTGCACTGCTTGTCAGCCCTCTTGCCATCTGCAGAGGTGTAGCCATCAGGATAAGAGCCATTTCCCTCCTTACTGTTTATGAGATGATGAAGGTTAGGACCCATGCGGTGAAGAGGAGCACTGCTGGTTTCAGGTGCATGGTGTCTGTGTCTTTTTGCAGTGTGATGCGTGAATCCGGGTGGAACACACTTAACTCTTGTGTGTGTGGTGAGCAGGACCTCCTGTGGTTTGGACCAGCATTGTGCCAAGACCTTCATTCTGTGGAACTCCTTTATGCAGACCCAGTCACCCAGCTGTCTTGGCACAGTTTGTCACTAGGGGAAGACTGGACAGCTTTAACACATCTGTGGATGAGTCGAACAGCTGAGGTTAAAGCAGAACAAAATGTCATGAGGGATTCATAAGATAAGATAAGATAAGATATACCTTTATTAGTCCCACAGGGACTAATATTTCTAATCATTCTAATGTTGTATACTATTTCTAGCAATATGTTTTTTACCATGACGTGTGTTGCTGACCTCTTGGCCAGGTCACCCTTGTGAAAGAGATCATGATCTCAATGGGGTTTTTTACCTGGTTAAATAAAGAAAATAAATAATTCCAGATTTACAGCAGCAGCAGGATACAAGGGAAACATCAGAAAAAGATTGAGAAATGAAATGATAAGTAATGAGAATAAAATAGAAAATAGCATAAATACAAATAAATGAAAATAAATGAAAGACCATGAGCCTTTCAGCAATATTAACAATATTCTTCCATTGGAGATTAATTTTCTTCATACAGAGTACTGAGTTGGTAGGTATAGACCCCATTCCATCTCTCAACACAACCTGAGGATTCAGGATAACTCGCCAATGCCGGTTCGCTCAATACCCAATGCCTTACAAAGTACAGTCATTATTTGACCAGTGAAATGAGTCTCACAGTTAGAATTAATGCTTTTTGGATTTCCAAATCTTGGAACAACATCTTTGAGTAAGCATTTAACCACTGAAGTAGAATCAGTCTCGCTGCAAGCCCAGGCCTCAATCCAGTTTGAGAAGATATCAACACAAACAAGAGTGTTTTCATAACCATCACTTTTGGGCATGTGAATGAAGTCAATTTGTAGGGCTTCAAAAGGGCACTATGGGGGGGCTGACGTGTTGGTAATATACAAAGTAGTTGGCACAGTTGTTCCTGGATTGTGCTGTTGGCAAATCAAACAATGTTCACAGTATGTTTGTGCATAGGAGGTAAATCCAGGATCATAGCAGTCTTTCAACACTATTTTACACATACCTATTGTTTACTTGTGTTAACTGGTGTGATATACAGGCTAACCATGGGAACAGACAAGTAGGCTCCACAACACGTCATTGTGGACCCACAAGTTATACACATAAATACATCCATGGGAAAACCACAACTTATGCTCCTTCACATCAGCAGCCTGTCATAGTAAGGCCACATCATCAGAAGAGGCAATGCTGCTGGCTTGTAAAGTTTTACCAAATTTTGCAGCTGCTTTGGCTGCCCATTGCCTTTTGAAACAAGATCGGTGGATCTAGTATGAGCCTCATATTTAACAATAGCAATTGTTGTGAGTAAGTGTGCTTCATTTAAAGTTGTCCAATTAGATTACCATGTTTGACAGGTCTCCCTGAAGAGGTTATGAATCCTCAGTTTGCCTAAAGCAAACCAAAATCATGTACACAACCAAAAGCATTACTGGAGTCTGTGAAAATTGTAACAGTTTTACCTTTTGCGAGATGACAGGCTCTCATCAGTGCATACAGTTCAGCTACTAGGCTGAAGCTTGAGGGTGGCAGGGCAGAGCTTTCAACGACTGAAAAGTTATCACATATTGCATACCCTGCATACGGCACACCATTTTCTCAATAAGCAGAACCATCAGTGTAAAAGACAAGTTTACAGTTAGGCAGAGGGGTTTCTAAGAAATCAGGATGAGGTTTGGATGACAGGTAGGTAACACCTAACCAATCATATGTCACCATCATCCTGTCTGGGTAAAAGAGTTGCAGGATAAAACAAAAGGAGCATCTTTTAGAGTGATGTAAGGAGCAGTTAGTGATGGGGCATACAGTATTCTGCCTCTCTAGTCCAAGTCATATATTTGTGTGCCACCCTGGTAATCAGTGCAAGTGTATCATGTGGTAACATAACTGTGAGTTTGGAACCTTAAACAGACTAAATTGTTAGTTGCAAGTGTAGCTGCAGCAACTGTTTTTAGGCAGTGTGGAAAACCTCTCTCTCAGGGTCTAGTTTTGAGGAGAAATAGGCTACAGGTCTGATATCAGAGTTGTGGCACAGAGAGAGAACAGATTGTGCAAATCCTACTCTTTCATGTACTAAAAAGTGTGAAACACTGGCTATAGTTAGGAAGGCCTAATGAAAGAGCACTAATGGCTGTTTCAAGTTGTTAAATGACTTGTTAGCTCAGTCTTACCAGGTAAGGGGTTGAGTACAGGTTGATGGTTTGATTATTGTAAGGATGGGAGCTGCCAGGAAACAAAATCTACTATCGACTATCTGCAATAAAATGCCATCCTCAAAAATGTTTTCATCTGTGTCATTTGTGGGTTTGGTGATTTCAACTATGGATTACACTCTAGAAGGAGTCAAGACTCTTGATTAACCCCACAATATGTGCCCTAAGTACTGGACTTCAGTTTAAAATGCTTGAGCTGTTTTATGAAGTTTTGTCAGTTTGGGCTTTAGGTGTAAGAGGTCTATTGTTAAGGAAAGGACCTACGGGGGTGTAGTTACCAGGCTGCAGACAATTTTGTATACCAAGGCACTTGGTTTACATTGGAGACAGTTTACAAACCGAGATATTAACCCTGTAAGACCCAGTGTTGTAATATTTACATGATCAGTGAGTCCTATTGTTTAACCCTACATTGTCATTGGATGGTAAATGTGTTCATGGGTCGGGCCTTTAGGCCAAGAACTCGCACAACTTACAAACTTTTATTTGGACCCACCTCTTCATTTTACTGGACTGGATTTCTCAAGCTTAATGTAAGTAAAATGCCTTAAATGTTTGTTTTCTATGTTGATTACAATGTCTTTAACATGTTTTTTTTTGTTTTTGTGAAATAACTTCATGAAATGTGATTTTGCAAAAATTAACATGTTAACATGCTCATGAGCATGTTATGTCTATGTTGTGATATTACAACGCTGGGTCAGTGTGGTAGCAAAAATAGTCACACCTTACACATTATATCAGTACATTGGTCTTCTCTCATGTTCTCATATGGTCAGGTATACTGATAAAAAATAAAATGTTTTTGATGCTTATTATTATGAATAACTAATAAATGTGTTTTCTGTTAAATTCTTCAGAGTTTGGACCATAATTTATTTATTTTTTTTCTGAATGCAGTATTTGAAATTCTATGTGTTGGTATTTGAAACAGTATCCATGTCTCATCAGGTAAAATAATTAAAAGTGAAAAAAAATGTTAAACTGAGCCTGTTTTTTGGGGCTTTGCCCAAATACCAGCTTGTAGTATTGCTATGTGTTAAACCATTTTTTTTAGTTTTTTTTCGGGGGAGGCATGCTGCATTGTTCAGGGACAGGGGAGAGTGATCAGGAATGGTCAGGAATGATTAAGATTAAGATGATAAGCAGAAAGCATAAAAGGCTGTGTAAATAGGTTTTTGCATTACTATGGGTTAATCTTGGTGTGAATGTTTTGCGGGGGATACTTTCTGCATCATTCAGGGACATGAGTGGTCAGGAATGTGGAAGTAAGAAGTTTTCCCTTCAGGATGATAAGTAGAGAGGTTAGGTAGGCTATCCAGACACTTTTGTGTTAATTTTGTTGAAGGTATAAGTAAGACTAGGATATAGCTATTTGAATTTAAACTATTTAGCCTGGAGAATAAATACTCATATATCTTACTTACATATTTATTTATTTGATTACTTTTTCCATTTCAAAAAGCCACCAGCAAAGCTAGGTGTATACACTGTGCAGAACGTGAAAGATGCCATCACAAATGCAGACAGTGACTTTAAAATCAACTCAGACACTGTGAGTGATGAGAAGACAGATATCGATGCCCTTGATGCTCCAAAAGAAAATCTACTGTCCACTGACTGTGCAGCTCATGACGATGTGGACAACACCCTATGAGGCAAGTGTATCCTGTCTTCGCTTTTCAGAGGAAAACAACTGTTTCTCAGACTATCACTAATAAATGAACATAGCTAAACACTGGACACTATGACTGAATGTTTGGGGGGACTTTTTGTAAATTCTGACTAAATACAGTTTATCTTCTTTTTTATTATTAATAAATGACAGAAAAAAATGAAAAATGAAAAAATGAAGGTTGTGCGAATATCATTCATGACATAGACTGTTACTGGGCAATATAAGTGCTCAACACTGCAAATGATCCCTTATTTGTTTTGTATATATTTTTTTTAAACAGAGGGAGTTTTAACACTGAAATTCTGTTCCCAGCAAGGCCCAATGTTGTAATACTGCAAAATGTTCCTAAAACTTACTAAAGATACATTTTTTAAAACCCTTTAATTTCTGCTTCAGATGCCCCCTGTAACAACATATGAAGTTAATGTGTTAACTTAGGTTCGGGAGCTGGACCACGCCACAAACCACACCTCCAATCAGCTGACAAGCCTACTTATACTCAGCCATGCCTCATCGCTCAGTTTGTCTGTAACTCTTCAAGACGGACAGACCACGCTGCACGCCGATCGCAGAAGACATTGAACCAAAAAGCAGTCACTTACCATCGATCCCGAGCCCCATATTCACGGCTCAGACGACGACTTACGATGATCCAGGCACCCTCCTTTAACAGCCAGATTTCGACCAGAGCCAGCTACACAACAGAGCCTTGTGGTCCGCGTACCGCCTGCCAGCCACGTCCATACAGCTTACGACCACGATACCTCCAACCCCCGCAAGGTCTTAAAGCTTAAATCCATGAAGATCTTCGGACAGGAGACGATCCACACAGCAGCCCTCCTCGCTACACTCCGACCGCTCATCTCCATTCAACCGTGCATACCGGCGCCGCGCGCCCTCATCCCGACCGGCATCACGTTCTCAGACCGATCGCCTTCAGGAAGTCGACCATCGCTCGCCTTCGTTGGCTCCTGAAAACGAGGGGCATTCCATGCCACCGCATAGACCATAATCCAGGCTGATCCATCTCTGCTCAACTTCCATAAACACCGCTGCTTCGTCTCACAGTCCCGCTTCCGGGTTCTCACCAGAGCCAATCATCGACGCTGCTGACGACCTCACGACCTCGCTGCCAGCGCGCCTCAACTGCTCCCTCTGCTGAGAATCAGGTCGTATTACATTCACTCACTGACTCACCCTGCGATCGCAGGCTCACTATCATCCCGTGCACATGCATCCCTTCATCCCGTCATCCCTTTCTTCTTTTCTATCACCACAGCAGCCACACCTTGCAGCGTGGCTCCTTTCCTTCTGTCATAGCCAATCTCTTGAGTGTCCCAATGGCTCATTGCAGATGAACCAATGCGGCTATTCTCAATCTTCTCCATTTCCAACTAATCTATCCTGTCACCCCTCCCTTCCCCCTCCCCACCCCCTCCCTTCCCCATCACCCAAATGCATTTTATTGTCTCGTCAATCTCTTCAACTACTACAGTGGCTACAACAATAGCAGCCATGACTGCGGCTACAACTATAGCATTACGACTACAGCAGCTACAACCACATTCCCAACCACTACAATGGCTCAGCCCCAGCTTCAGCAGCAACAGCACCTCGAGCACCTCTAGCAACTCCAGCTCAATCACACTCCAGCAGCTACACCACAGCCCTAGAGCACAGCTCCAGCAGCTCCAGCACAGCTCTAGAAGCTCTAGCACAGCTCTAGAAGCTCCAGCAGCCTCAGCACAGCTCCAACAGCAACAGCACAGCTACAGCAAAGCTTCTGCAGCCCAAGCACAGCTACAGCAGCTCCAGCACAGCTCCAGCAGCTCCAACAGCTCCAGCACAACTCCAGCAGCTCCAGCACAGCTCCAGCAGCTCTAGCACAGCTCCAGCACAGCTCCAGCACAGCTCCAGCACAGCTCCAGCACAGCTACAGCACAGCTACAGCACAGCTCCAACAGCTACATCAGCCCAAGCACAGCTCAGACAGCTATTGCACAGCCCCAGCACAGCTCCAGCACAGCTCCAGCAGCCCCAGCACAGCTCCAGCAGCTCCAGCAACAGCTACAGCAGAGCTTCTGCAGCCCCAGCACAGCCACAACACAGCTACAGCAGCCCCAGCACAGCTCCAGCAGCTACAGCACAGCCACAACACAGCTCCAGCAGCTACAGCACAGCCACAACACAGCTCCAGCAGCTACAGCACAGCTCCACCAGCTACAGCACAGCTACAGCACAGCTACAGCACAGCTACAGCACAGCTACACCAGCTACAGCTACAGCACAGCTCCACCAGCTACAGCACAACTACAGCAAAGCTACAGCACAACTACAGCACAGCTACAGCACAACTACAGCAGCTAAAGACCAGCTTTAACAGCTATAGCACAGCTCCAGCTAATCCAGAAGCCTCAGTTCGGCCCCAGTAGCCCCAGCAGCTCCAGCACAGCTTTAGTTGCTCCAGCAACCTCAGCTCGTCTTCTTCAGCCCCAGCTCGTCTTTTTCAGCCCCAGCTCGTCTTCTTCAGCTCCAGCTCGTCTTCTTCAGCCCCAGCTCGTCTTCTTCAGCTCCAGCTCGTCTTCTTCAGCCCCAGCTCATCTTTTTCAGCCCCAGCTCGTCTTCTTCAGCCCCAGCTCATCTTTTTCAGCCCCAGCTCGTCTTCTTCAGCCCCAGCTCGTCTTCTTCAGCTCCAGCTCGTCTTCTTCAGCCCCAGCTCGTCTTCTTCAGCCCCAGCTCATCTCCTTCTGCCCAGCCCCAGCTCGGCTCCAACAGCCCCATCACGGCTCCAACAGCCCCATCACGGCTCCAACAGCCCCAGCCCTGCTCAATCAGCCCCAGCTTGGCTCCAGCAGCCTCAGTTCTGCTCCAGTTACTCCAGCACAGCTTCAATTAGGGCTACGCATGACGCAGATCGATGCAGTAGGCTATTATCCACGTAAAGCAGAAGCTGTCCAGCGGCAGTCTTTGCTGACCTCCCCAATCCAGCAAAAGATGATTCCAAAGGAAGCAGTGTTTCACTTATTTGTAGTGACTTAGTTGTCCTATACATTAGCCGCTACTAGCTGCAAATTGGTCTAAGTGAAAGTTGAAGCGTAGTTGCAAAATCAGTGTCCAGGCTCCATTCAGAGCTAAACTTATACAATCAATAACAGCCAGCCACTCTTCCTCCCCACCCCGCCCCCCCGTCCTGTCATCCACTATCCAAACCCAGTTCTTCATCCATCTCCCACTCACTATTCACCCCTCCCGCCTTCATCCCTTCCCAACTTTTGCCCCATCAACCTTCACTCCCAGAACCAGGTTCTGATCACGCTACCACCTTTCTTCTCTCCTACCTTCCCTTGCTCCCTTCCTCCCCACCTCAACTACCAGAATCTTCATCTTTCTCCCACCGGCCTCCCTCCCCACCTCCATTACAAGAACCAGTACTTTATCCCTCTTCTACTCTCCCACCCTCCATCACCCCCTCCCTCCCCACCTTTTCAACTCGAACCATGTTCTACATCACTCTCCCACCTTTCTTTCTCCCTTGACACCCCCATTACTTAACACCAGGATGTGGCCAGAAATGTCGACTAACACAAGCCACTCCGTGCGAGTCCCTCTATGTAGCACTTTACAGATGTTATCTATCATTAACATCCAACTAAACCCAAACCTTGGTTTAAACGATGCACTTGACGTATTCAGTTCTACGTGATGGTATAACAATACAATCTAATCAAAATATTGTAAATGGTAAATCCATCTAGTAAGAGGGCTTCAGGCTTCAAGCTTCAGGTTAAGTCAGGATATTGATGAATTGATAGAGTTTCAGTCTCCACCATCTGCCTGGACTCATTCCTGATAACATCCACCATCTTTTGGGGGCCAAAATTGTCAAGGAGTCCATACTCACATACTCCTACATCTCAGAAGTCGAGGAGACTCCTTGCAAAGAGCCTATACTTCCTCCTCAACCTTCACAAACCTTCAATATCAAGCTAGACCCACAGCTATGGACCTTAGTTTACCTCCAGGAAGTAATCCTCCACAATCTCACTCCACATCAGACTGACATTTGAGTTCCTATCAGTTCCTCTGCTCCACCTTAGCATAGGGCTGGACAATTAATCAGATTTTGATCCTGATTTAAATTTTGCCATCTAACAATCATAAAAGCATTATCATCGAAGAAAAGTGATTAAAATGCCGCACAGTGTGGTGTGCCGTGTATGCAAGTTCCTGCGCTTCATAGCGCTTCTGTGTTCCACGTGCAGCCACAGCGAGCGTGTGTGACTTATGTGGATCAATAATACTGTATGTGCCATTTGCTGGTTGTTTAAATTGCGTTTAAATCAATACTGAAGTTTTTAAATAAATTAATAATTGTGTATATTAATTGTGATTCAATACCACTTAAAATAATCGGGATTCTTATTTTACCATAATCGTCCAGCCCTACCCTAGCATCAACTTCCATCCACGTTACTGAAAGTAAAGCAACCATTCATAGCTTCTTCTGATTCCCACTCGGGACATCTCAACTCATCACATTCATTAAAACAACTTATTATCCGTGTCTGTCCATTCTCAGCTGATCTCCATTCAACATTACTCTTTTGGGGGTCAAGATCAGCTCGGGCAGGACACGATGAGACGGGACCCCCACACTGAGTCTCGCTCTGCCTGGCTTAGGACGTCCTTCCTAACGGCTCATCTCTCAACAAATCTCATGTCACATGTTCATCACTGTCATTCCTCATATTCCTAAACCTTCAGTAAACTGTCAAACGTATACATTTGTGGTGTGGTCCTTGCTAGTGAAATGAAGTTAATGTGTTAACTTAGGTTCGGAGCTGGACCTCGCCACAAACCACACCTCCAATCAGCTGACAAGCCTACTTATACTCAGCCATGCCTCATCGCTCAGTTTGTCTGTAACTCTTCAACCCACCCTCCCACCCTTCAATCTTAATCATACCCTTTTCTTTCTCCACTCAGCTCCTTGCTCACCTTATCCTAGGAGGGGGTCAAGATCAGCTCGGGCAGGACACGATGAGACGGGACCCCCACACTGAGTCTCGCTCTGCCTGGCTTAGGACGTCCTTCCTAACGGCTCATCTCTCAACAAATCTCATGTCACATGTTCATCACTGTCATTCCTCATATTCCTAAACCTTCAGTAAACTGTCAAACGTATACATTTGTGGTGTGGTCCTTGCTAGTGAACTGAGAGGTGAAAAAAAATTTTCACATTTTTTCCCTGTCATACCGAATCACTATAATCAGTTCACAAACAAGATTCGTTCAAACAATTCATTTACCGAATCACCTAATCATTCAGTGCTTAGAGGGAGAACCCTGTGACTCAAACTCCCTCAATCCCTGCAGTGGCTCACCAGCTGCCCACCCTGCACTACTGCAACCTGCAGAGGCTGCACTGCTGACAGCTCAACTAACCTGAGAAACAAACTAATCACTTGAAGAAGTAATTCAGCTCAGTGCGTTCACTTAAAAGATTCTTTCTTTTGAACGTTTGCAAATGACACAACGTGATTAGACTGGCGCCCCTCCATACATCAAGTATGTATTCACATAGTTTACTGATAAGGGTTATGTAGAAGAAATACATTGTGAAACCCCTTTTATTGAATGGTCCCAGGTACTGCTAACAGACTTTTACTGAGTGGTAAAAGTAAATGTTTTAATCAGTTATTTTTAATGATTTAATGACAAATTATGCTGTAGACTTCCTTTGTCACATGCACATGCGACACAAAGGAAGACCCTAGTGTGTCCCAAATCGCATACTTCCATATTCAAATACTTAAAATTTTGAGTACACTGCGTCAAAATGAAAAACAGTATGCATAGTATGCGAAAAATGAGTATGCAAAAGTACCCGGATGACGTACTCAAATCGGCCCGGATTTTGAGTATGCAGCTCTGGACACTAAACGTACTCATTTCCTCATCAACAATGGCAGCAGTGAGGTGTGGCTCTGCACTGACTACAGTGGATGTAACTGCTGCTTAGGTGTTTAAAGTAATTTATTATTCAAAAGATGAACACTTACAGTCAGTTGCATCCAGGTCCAAACTATTGCATTCAAAAGTAAGGTGGTTTGATGAAATGACGGGAGAAAAAAGCGTGAAACAGTCAACAGAAAATATTACCAGAGCTCACTCAAAGAACCCATTGTCTCTGCCTACACCTGTGTCAAAGTGACCTGCCAAGCACCATAAAACCACACCCATGTGTCAACCCCCCAGAGGTGACGTACTTGTGACAAATAACAAAATTCAACAAATATAATTTGTATCTTACAAACCAGCCCCTAATTATTATGTTACAAATAATAATTATGCAACCATATAACAACACAAAATTTTCTGTACAAATACAACAGAGTACAGTCCAATATCATGTGTTCTTTCTTTCTTTTTCATGATTCAATCATAAACACAAAGAGTCCTTTTTTCATTCTTCATGACGCAATTATAGGCGCAAAGAGTCCTTTTTTCAGTTCTTGATCAATAGAGTCTGTGTAGAGTGTGTATGCAAGGGGCAAGGGGTGAAGTGGCAAAGGGGCAAAGTACAAAGAAAAACAAACAGTCCATCTTGGCCTTTTCAAAAATTCTCTGCCTCCAGTAAAAGGCAGATTTTGCTGATGGATCTGTTCAAAAAGCCGGTCTTTGTCTTGATCTGTACTTGACGTACGAGTCCCTTCTTGTCAAGAATGGTCTCAACAATCTTTCCAGTTAACCAGGAGTTTCGGTGGTGCTGAATCATCCACAATGATCACAATGTCTCCTGGTGTGAAGTTACGTCTGATGTGAGACCATTTTTGTCGTTCCTACAGCTGAGAAAGATACTCTTTAATCCATCTTTTCCAGAAAAGATCTGACCTGTATTGAATTTGCCTCCGCCTGCAGCGAGCATAGATGTCTTCCTTTTGAAATCGTCCTGGTGGCAGAGATGGTGAAGTCTTGAGGAGCAGAAGATGATTTGGGGTTAGTGCTTCCAGGTCATCTGGATCTGGAGAAGCCTTAGTGATGGGGCGACTATTGAGAATGGCTTCAGCTTCACATAAAACAGTATGGAGACCCTCATCAAGACTTTGTGTATTCAGAGTGGCACTGAGAACCTTTCGCACTGATCTTATTAGTCTTTCCCAGACACGTCCATGATGTGAGCCAGAAGGGGATTGAAGATCCATTTGATTCCTCTTTGAAGCAGTGTGTTGTGAATTTGAATGATTCCAGCTTTCAATTGCCTCTTTTAATTCCCGCTGACCTCCCACAAAACTGGTGCCATTGTCAAATCGTAGTTCTTTCAACTGGCCTCGTCGGGCTATATAGCAATGAAGTGCACTGATGAAGGAGTCTGTATCAAGTGATGATGCTACTTCGATGAGAACTGCTCTTATAGCCAAACATGTGAAAATAACACCGTAGCGCTTCACAACACTCCTTCCACGCTTAACTCTAAAGGGCCCAAAATAGTCAACTCCAACGCTTGTAAAAGGAGGTTTATCAGGAGAGACTCTATCCAGGGGCAAATCTGCCATCTGCTGTTGTCCAGGAGTAGCATTTACGCGTCGACAAACAATACACTTTGGAATAATTTTTTCCTGATTGCCGCACTGGCTCCAGGAATCCAATGTTTTTGGCACAGCACTGACAACGTGATTGCGACCACTGTGGCCCACCTTCTCATAAATATGTCGAAGAATCAGATCAGAAACATGGGAATCTTTTGGCAGTATGATTGGATGTTTGACCTCTTCTGGCATTGCTGCTCTGCTAAGTCGCCCACCAACTCTTAGCATATCATTTTCCAGGATGGGGTTAAGTTTATGAATCTGGCTTGTCCTCTTGATATTTATTCCCTTTCTCAGACTTAAGATTTCAGCTGCAAATTTCCTCCTCTGACAGTAGCAGATTATCTCTGTCTCTGCCTTTTCCAGTTCTTCCACTGTGAGGTCATCACTTGTTTCAATCTCCCTTTTTGACAGATCATTAACTTGTTTCTTCTCTCTGCACTTGTAGAGAAGTAGATCTTTAATTCTGAGAATCCATGCAACCACAACTTTCAAATGAGACCAACAGGAGAAGAATTGGATCAAGCGAGTGACTGGATCTGTTTCTGCAGATGACATCAGTGTAGCATTAGCAGTTATGCTCATCTTCAGAATCCTGTTGTGAGATTTCATTCATGCCATCGGGAATTTTGGGCCACTCCTCCATAGGTTGAGTAAGAAATTGAGGTCCAAACACCCATTTTTCAAGCATTTGACTTTCAAACCTCTGGAAGCCAGATCGGCTGGATTGTTGACTGTGTTAACATATCTCCATTGGCGCACATGTGGGACTTTGTCAATTTCTGCAATTCTGTTTGCAACAAATGTTTTGAATCTTGTTGTCTTGTTGTTGATGTATTTTAACACAGATGTGCTATCTGTCCAAAATATGGAGTCTGTTAGTTCCATCTGCAACTCTTTCTTCAACATTGTGTCCATTCTGCTTGCCATGGTAGCAGTGGTCAACTCTATTCGAGGGATAGCTTTAATGGAGCAACTCTTGCCTTTCCCAACACAAATCCACAATGCACCTGTCTGTTTTTATTGCACAGTAATAGGTAGCTTACAGTTCTGATAGCATGAATTTTAAGTCATGTATCATTTCTATTCATGTACCATTTAACTCATGTATCAATCAATTTAGTTGTGGACCAATTCATGCAACATCTAGGATGATTTTGTCCATACATGAAGTTCTCCCTATGTCTGCAACTATGTAAGCAAGGCAACTGTAAGTCTGGCACCTCGCCAGAAATAGAAAGCCTGAACTTGAGAGGTCTCATAGCGGACCAACTATGGAATGGACAAGACGTTGTTGTCTACATGTTTTGTTACTATATATGTGACATGTATATAAGAGGTGGTTACCTATTGCTCTTTGTCAGACTATCTCTGAACCGGCCGAATAAACAACCAGATAAAACCTCCAGTCTTGTAATGTATCCTTTTGCCTTGGAACATCTGATAACAAGTTCCATAACCATCCTCACAGGCATCAGAGAAATGATGCAGCTGGGCAGATGTCACCTTTCCAAAATGTGTGGGTTTGAAGCATCTGTCAACTTTGAAGTGTTCCAGATCATGAAGATCCTGAATCCAACACATCCATTTCTTTGTAATGTTGTCTGGTAGTGAGTCATCCCAGCCAGTCTTGTTTCTGCACAGATTTTGCAGAATCTTCTTTGCAATCAGGACAACTGGAGCCAACATTCCAAGGGGATCATATATAGAACTGACTGTAGAGAGAATCCCCCTCCTCGTCAGAGGTCTGTCTTTCAATATAATCTTGAACTTGAAGACATCAGATTGCACACAACACTGTACACCTAACACTCCACAGGAAGATTGTCATAATCCAAATCCAGATTCTTGACCTCTTTTGCTCTCTTTGTTTCAGGTATGGCACCCAATACTTACATACGACTGTTGCTTGTCCACTTGTTAAGTAAAAAACCTCCTTTGAAGCAAATGGCACAGAGCTCATGATAAAGAGCTATGGCATCATCTTCTGAAGCCACTGAAGCAAGGCAATCATCCACATAAAAATTGTTCATGACGGTGTTCACAGCTTGAGGGCTAAACTGTTCTATGTTGTCCTGGGCACATTTTCTGAGGGCAAAGTTTGAACAACTTGGTGAAGAAGTTGCTCGGAAAAGATGTACAGTCATCCTATATTCCTCCATAGTCTGATTGTAGTCTCCATTCAGCCACCAGAGGAACCGTAACAAGTCTCGATCCTCTTTGGGCACTTGCACCTGGTGAAACATCGCCTCTATATCTGCAGTGATGACAACAGGTTCTTTACGGAATCTAACCAAGACTCCCAACAATGTGCTTTTTAGATCTGGCCCTTGTAGGAGCTGTGAGTTCAGTGAAACTCCCTGAAAAAATGCACCACAGTCGAAAACCACTCATAGCTTTTTCTTGTGTAGATGTAAAACACTGTGATGTGGGAGATACCATTTTCTGCCATCAGTACGATTGAGGACACCATTGAGTACTTTCTCTGCATGACCTTTGGATAGCATGTCTGACATGAAGTTGCTGTAGTCCAAATGAAAGGCAGAATTTCTCCTGAATCTTCTCTTTAGGTTCAGTATCCGCTGTTCAGCCACAATTCTGTTGTCAGGCATGCATATTTCATTTTCTTTAAAGGAAGTCCAATCCAATAATGACCATCAATGAGCTTAGCAGATTGTGAGACTAAATCCAAGAATTGCTGGTCTTCTTTGGAGGGTTCAGCATTGTCACCAGCACACTCTGGGAAGTCAGTTCTGAATTGTGGTTCCCATAGCTCGTCCAGTTTCACCACAGATATCCTGTTGACACTTATTCCTGATTGTTCCTGGGCCTCGTTGCCTTTACCTCCTAATGGTCCATTGACTGCCCAACCAAGCATTGTTTTTACAGTGTAAGGTCCATCTCCGACACTTCGAATGACGTCCAGTGGTTCAAGAGCCTTAGGTACATCTGAGCCGATCAGCAACTCTATCTCAGAGTCAATTTCTGGAAGATGTACATCTCTACGATGAGGCCAACAGTTTGTCATTTTGATATGGAATATTTCCTTTGTGCACTGGCATCATTTTCTGTGTATATATTCCTGGGAGATCACAAAATTAGCTGCTCTTCAGTCCAGCAACCTCTAAGCCTGAGACTTTACTAGTTTCAACCACTTTCCTTTGACCCATTGTTTGCAGCAAAATATTTGATCTTCTTCCTTGTAGATTGAGCTTATTCATTAGCCCCACTGTGCAGAATGATGCAGTGCTACCTGGGTCCAGAAATGCACATGTACGTACTGTTAAATTTCCTTTCTTGGCCTTGACCTGCACAGGCACTATTGAGAGTTTGCAGCTATCCTCACCAGCCCCAGTAAGACCACTAGTCTGCAAAGAAGCTACAGCACTGGGTTTCGCTGCTCTCTTAGCATTTGCTTGCTCTTCCCTTTTGTTCCTCCTTTGGTGGATATGCAGCATCCTGGGATGCTTTAAACCGCACATGTTGCAGCTGAGACGCTTTCTACAGTCTTTGCTGATGTGTCCTTTACACAGACAGCCAAAACACACTCCATTTTCCTTTAGGTAAGCGATTTTCTCATTATGTGTCCTCATTTCTAATTTTGAACACATCTCCAAATCATGTCCACTATCACAGAACAAACAGTTTTTCACAGCAGCAGCCATATTCTTCTTTTCCTTGGTTCCTTTATTATTCCTTTTATCTGCAACAGTCACTGCAAATGTGCTTCCTTTAGTTTTTGGAAAAGGCAGTGATTTGGACTTTCTTCCATCCTTGCTCGCAGTTGGGGTGTCTTTAACGTCACCAAATACTGGATCAGTCCAGGAAATCTACCATGTCCTTAAAGCTGGCTCTTTGATTGTGTTCTTCATCAAAATTGCAGGCCACAGTTCTCCATTTGTCTCTCAGCCGATAGGGCAACTTCTTTATGATAATGAGCATATTGGATGGCATGTTCAGCTCATGCATATAATTAATATCTTCCATTGTGTTACAACAGCTTCTTAGAAAAAGAGTGTATGCTTGCAGAGCCTTTGTGTCATCGGCTTATTGATGTCCAAGCGAGAGCCCTCTCCATATAAGCTGCTGCAATTTTATGCCCATCACCAGTGGCGGCTGGCCAATAGAGGGCACTAGGGCTAAAACTACTAAAACTACAGGCTAAAAACAATTAGCTCCGCCAGTCGGAGTCTGTGAGATGAGCCAGATAGTAGTCGCGGTGCTGGACTGCCGACAAGATGGACAAAAAGCGCAAGGTTGGCGCGGAAAAGAGAAGAATTAAAAAGAGGAAAGCGCTTGAAAATGATGCAGCAAAATGTGCAAAATAGCGACTTTTTTAACAAAACGAGCTTGCGGTCTGAAACGAAAGAGGATGACGATGAAACTGGTAAGGGAAGGTGTTGAATAAAATGACACTTGCACCGTGTGATGATGACGCCACATAACTGGGGAAACTTTGTCTTGTAGCCCCTCAGAAGAGATGCAGCAGCACCAAGCAGCAGCCATGAGCCCATCACAGGTGCAGAGTGGGCAGGTAGGATTGTTCACTGAGTGAATGTAAGAAATAATGTCAGAGTAGGGGAGAGTGGGGTAAACTGAGCCAGTGGGTAAGTTGACCCAGCCCCTGTTTCTGGGAAACAGTAAATAATTCTTGTCATGAGGCCCTAAATTCAGAAAGCCCTGATCATTTCACCCTCCCTCTGTTGAAGAGAAGCACCAAACAGTTGGTACTTTTAACACAAAAAACTCTTTTGGTTTGTCAGAGTAAATTTACATCATGTCTTTGAGCTTTTTTTATCAATCCCAATTTATCCAGGTCTAAAATGGTGTAATATACATATTTGTTATTTACCAATGTATAAAACTATATGACTCATTTGGCTACGGATGAGCCTGTAGTTTGAATCGTAGTGGGATGGTTGTTAAAAACTGAGTGTTGCACAGTACTGCCCCACCAAGAATATTTTTCACCAGCCGCCACTGCCCATCACCAAAATGTTCCTGAAGCAGAGATTTAGCCCTTCTGAATCCCCTGTCCGGTGTCATGTGTAGGCAGCTTCTCACAAGTTCCCTTGGCTGTCCTCTTGTATATTGCTCCAGATAGTAGAGACAATCTTTGTGGTTTTGGTTCTTACTTTCAATATTGTGTTCAAAGGATTTAGCGAAAATTTGGTATTGAAGTGGATCACCGTCAAAAACCTGAATCTCCTTTTTGGCCATGGAAGAGAGACACTGTTGCTGTATTAATAATGTGGTGATTTCATTTTGTTTCTTCATAACTGAATATATGTTGTTCTGTTTGTTACTTGGAGCAGGTAATACAACAGAAACAGTCGAAGCAGGCAATGCTGATGAAGCGGGCAGTGTGGCTGCAGCAGGCAATGCAGATGAAGCAGGCAGTGCAGCTGAAGATGTCACATGTGTATGTGTCTCACCGTTTTGTGTCACAAAATCTGTTTGTGGCTTTCTTATCTCAAAATATGACTCCATGCCATCAGATATTTTAGACACATTACTATCCATACTGAATTTCCTTGAGGCTCCAAGTATCCTCACCTTTGCCATAGTAGCAGCAAGATCTGCTTCTAGCTCCTGTTGTTCCTTTTTTCTTCCTCAGTATTTCCTCTTGTTCTTCCAAAGCATGCTTATCCTTTAGCATTTTTTGTCTCACAATCAGAAAAGCTACTTCAGCCTCAGCTTTTATTCGTTAAGATGTGGTACTTGATGTTCTAGAGCTGCATTTGCTCCTTTTGCTTCCAACATTTGATATACTGTTATCTGGTTGTAATTCGTCCTGAATGTCTGCTTCTCCTTCATTGTTTGATTGGGATGATGGAATATCACTTTGAACTTTATTGTGGGGATTTTTGTCCTTTAATTCGACATGCGCCTTCTCAGTTGAAGTGGAGGAAATATTTGAGTGGGCTGCAGTTGACGAACCTGCAGTCGGTGCACAAGCTGTCTGTGGGAAGGGCCGTCCAGCCTCCAAAAGCCATTGTTTCACATCGTCCATGAAGTGTGTGCTCTTTTCTGTTACATGTTTGAACCATTCACTCTGGGTAACTTGTTCCTCCTCAGGAAGCAATTCAAGTACTGATTCATGAGCTGCTTTTGCATTTCCATACAGTTGAATAATCATTTCCAGTTTAAATTGCACATCCTTTGCATTTTCTTCCTCTTTCTTGAGTTCTTTGATTTCTGGTATGAGCCCTTTAATTTGTTTCACTTTTGTTTGATGTTCCTTTTGCAGAGTTTCCATTTTGTAAGCCATGGCCTTGCCTGTAAGTTTAACCGTCCTACTCTTCTCTTCCATTTCAGTTATTTGTCTCACTCATTTGGCCATCATTTTCAAACATAGTCCACACAGAGCTGGCAAAATTCACACCAACAAAGGGGCAGAAACACACAAATGGACAGCCTTAACAGTACACTCAGAAATTCCACAGTGCAGCAATCCAAACCTCCGCTGCTCACAGCACCGGCACAGCGTCATAAGCTGTCAATCAAACCGGCACGCAACCTTGCCACGCCCACAACCTCAGCTGCTCACAGCGCTGGCACAGTGTCACAAGCTGTCAATCAAAACGCTCAACACAACCGAAACAACCTCCAATAGGCAAATGGCAGAACAATCCAACTGTGTTCTAACTCTGAACCAAACACAGAGGAAAAACAAGCCTACCGCTTCTGATGGCTGTGATGTGCTGCTGTCAGCTGGCGAGATTTCCTCCGCAGCGGCAGTGATAAATGGCGTCTCTGTTTGAGGAGAAGGAAGAGTGAGACGAGCCCATACACTCTATTTTGATTCAATCCGAAACTCCGATCCATCCATCCATCCATCCATGAGCCATGTTCACGTCCATGCGACGAGTCCAGGGAGTCTGTACCATTCAGGTGCGTCCAAGATGCGTCTGAAGTTGTATTTTCTGTTGACTAAATTGTAGCGACTGCTTTCCTCCAACAAAAAAAGGCCGCTGGGAGTTTTAAGTGCGCTTGCATCTGTGACTCGTTCATCAGCTGATTCAATCCGCTTAGGTGTTTAAAGTAATTTATTATTCAAAAGATGAAAACTTACAGTCAGTTGCATCCAGGTCCAAACTATTGCATTCAAAAGTAAGATGGTTTGATGAAATAACGGGAGAAAAAAGTGTGAAACGGACAACAGAAAATATTATCAGAGCTCACTCAGAAAACCCATTGTCTCTGTCTACACCTGTGTCAAATACCCCTTTTCCACCAAGCTGATTCCAGGGCTGGTGCTAGTGCTGGTGCTAGAGCCAGTTCGCAGTTGGTTCAACTGCGAACCTGTTTAGAACCGTTTGCTTTTCCACAAACGGGTGCCGGCCAGAGGGCTACGTCATCACGTCAATGTATACGTCTGTATACGTCACGCTAGTTTCCCATAACAACTAGCGCCGAATTCAATTGCCACTACAAAGATGGAGGACTACGTTGCGATTCAAGTGTTGCTGTTGGCTTTTCGAGCCTTCCTTTGTAGAGCAAAAGTTGGCGATCCAGCAAGTTAATGCTGCTCGACGATTATGCAACGAACAGCGATCACGCTTGAGAAGACGAAGGTAAGAATGCTTCCGTGTTTTTCCTCTGCTTTGGTGCTTCCGTGTTTTCACCCGCCCCCACCCCCTGACGTAAGCCGTAGCCCCCGACGTAAAGTGGTTCTTTCTGCTGGCCCAGCAAAGAGTTGGTGCTTGCTAAGCACCGGTTTTGAGAGCCAGCAATCGGTGCTTAGTCTGTGGAAAACCAAAGAACTGGTGCTAAGCTGGCTCTAGCTCCGAACCAGCCCTGGAACCAGCTTGGTGGAAAAGGGGTAAAAGTGACCCGCCAAGCACCATAAAACCACACCCATGTGTTAACCGCTGGAGGTGACGAACTTGTGACAAATAACAAAATTCAACAAATATAATTTGTATCTTACATGAAGCTTAAAAGACAGAGAATCATCGAGCGCAAACCTGAGGTATTTATACGAAGATACCGATTCAATCACATCACACTGAGCTGTAAAAATAGACGGCAGGTTCTGTGGCATCTTACCAAACGATTTAACAAACAAAGAAACTTACAAACATAAAATTCTTAAAGATCCCATATTATGCTCTTTTTCTGCGGTGTAATATTGATCTTTGATGTCTTTATGAAGCCTTAGTAGCATGCTTTGGTCTAAAAACCCAATTAAACAAGCACAGCAGCTTTCTTTCCAGGCTCTCACAGCACCTCCTTTCAGAACGGTCTGATTTTGTGGGCGTAACCTTCATATGTTAATGAGCCACCGCTGAAACCGTCCCACACTTCCGTGTCGGCGTAGTGCGCCGTAACCGTGATGCACGGCTGCAGGAGTCAGACTCCGGATATACAGTAAGAGAGGAACCAGGAGAGAGTCGAGGACCGAGGATAAACCGGGATGTTTCTCAGTGGTCTGTATATAAAGTTTGTTTCTTCAGTGCTAATATGTAGATGAATTAAAGTTATTCTGCCGTTCCTCTCCCCCTCCCCTTCCATTTGTTTCTGTCGATGTTAGCGCGTGTCTGTTAGCAGACATGCAGTGCTTAGACTGGCGTTAAATAGAGTCTAGTAAGAGCTAATGTAGAGTGAGCGGGTTACTGCAGAGACGTGAATTAACTAAAACCCCGACGTGAAATAACTTTCTCCTCTTAGTAACATTGAACGGGCCGTTGCTACTGATAGTGAAATAAGACAGAGAGAGGGGGTCTTTTCTATTGTTGTGATGTGTAAATAATGTCTGGGCTCTTCAGGGCCGATCAGAGCAACAGTCTGTTTTACAGAAATAACATTAATAATGTGACTGACCCATCAGAATACAGCATTTAATAGAACCATAGCCTTTAGTGACAGTAACGTGCTGCCACGTTTATTAGCTGTAACTCTGAGCAGCCAGCAGTTTTCTGTGAACCTTATTTTAAAAGCTTATTTTCATTTCTATATGCCACACAGTAGCTGTCTTAAAAACCTCTTCACTTGCATTACTGTATGCTATGACAGCTCTGTGTATATTCTTAAACAGTAACAGGACATGATTTGTTTCTCTAGTACATATCCTTTATATAAAAATTCAACTGAACATTCTGTTTTCACTCTTCTCCAACATAGGTGCTCCTGTGTGGCAATTGTGTGAAAATGTCTAGAGCCTGAAAATGTCTGTACATCACCTTTCCTGCACTATGTCACCGACTTACCTGTTTTAATTAAGTAGGTCTGAGGAAAACTGCAGAAACTCTCAGACCCACCATCCTGGACTCTGACCTCTATGCTTGAGTGTGTTTTTCACTACAACATGCATTCTATATTTATAGCGCAGACTATGAGCCTTTACATCTAAGAGGAGTGATGCATAAGTATTTTGATATAAACACTTCCATGACTGTTGAACAAAAATAGTAAAGATTAAAAGTACATTGATGTTTCCTCCATCTTATTTTTTTTCAGCCTTGTTATTTACTTATTAACATAACATGTAACATATGGAAAACTGATAACACACAAAACAGTTCATGTAGACTTTTTATTGTGAAAATATTTTTACATATAAAAACACCAAATGTACCGGCTGGTACTCTAGACATTTTTACATAAAGGAGGTAAAAAAGACATGAAAAAATAAAAGGATTTTTTAAACACAAGCCAGAGAACCATATTGATAAAAATATGAATATATACATGAAAACACCTATGAAAGTAATTTTCAGTCCTGACAAAATCTTATCATGTCCAGCACTTACAGATGCCTGGTCTACAGAGCCTTTCTGAGCTGATGCTGCCTGTGTTGTACTGCGGAGTTTCCTGATGCAGAAGACCAGTATGAGGGGTTCAGCGCTTCCTGCTGTTTGGAAAAGGAGCATATGGTCTGGTATTTTCTGCAGCTTCTTCAGGTGTGGGGCAGGGTCCTGGAAAACCTTCTCAAAGACAAGGTCCAACAGTGCATCTGCATGATCTGAAATGGAAGACACAAAAATATATGTTTACAAGAAATGGCACCAAAACCAAAACACCTCACTGCAGTGTTGTAATTTTTTTTCATAGTCTTTTATTGACACAATATCCTTATTGATTATATATTCTCAATTCCATTTTGATAATATTTTTATTCCAGTTTCCTTTATCTTTTCATTTCCATGCTGTGCCTATTTGCCAATGTTTTTAAATGTGTTGATTTTTAATAAAGGCTTGTTTAACTTACGGAAAGCTGGCTCTGCTGTCACTGGCTTTGCTGTACATCCTTCCTCCTTGGATTTTGAGAAGCTGACTGTAACCAGCGGTTCACCATCAGAAGATGCTGCCTGAAGTCGACCAGCATAGACATGAGAAAGAAAAATGTTTAACCTGTTAGTGTATGAAAACACAAATTATAGCCTTGCATTTTTACCTTTTTTTGAAGATTAAATGTTAATTTCACGTTGTACTAAAATCTAAATAAATTACATGAGATGTTACATAAAGTTGTTCCTCAAAAGATACATTAGGTATTTCTGGCAACTGAAAATTCAGCTGAGGACCTTTTTTTTTTATCATTTATCTTACTGTATTCATTTGTTTTTTTGGTAATATTCTTTGATCATTTTGAATAGACACATGTATCAAAAGTATGTCTCAAATAAGATACAACAGGCTTTTCAGGGGTTAATGAGTTTTACTTACAAATGTCACATTATGTGATGCATTATAAAATGTCCTTGCCGATATATTGTTAGTAAATAAAACGGGAGGATAATTAAATCAGACATCTTATTTGCCTCCCTCCGTTTTTCGTCAATCACTGACGTGTTAGTAATTGTAACTTATCCTCATATTCACACAGCTCGTATGACAGCATTCTGTGAGCATTTCTGAGCGTTTAAACTCACAGATATCTGTTTAAATTAGTTTGGTGATAATGACATCTGCAGCGTTAGCGTCACACGTTATATACACTCCCTGTTGTAATCAATATTTACATGATCTGCTGTAACACACAGAAAAACAGCATTCACCGATCGTTTCCGTCGTCCACAGTTTAGACACGAAATGAGTTTTGATACCTTATGAGATAATTTATTGATTACATTGCCTCAGTGCCTTTACATTGACTGTATGGTCCTCATGTTTACAATACAGTAAAGCTAGTTTCTCGTAACATTACAGGCCAAAACAACCGGCTAACCGCAGCTAAGCTTAGCCTCCTGGGGCTAACACAGATGTAGGGAGGAGAGGAGGGCTGTATGAGGAACAATAATAATCAAAGCCGCAAGCGGCGATGATCGGGCCCTCGCCCCCCACGCGCCCGTTGGGCCCTGCCGCTCCCGCCGCATATTGCTTCTGCCAAATGCTGCTGTTGCGAAGCATTGGAACCTCCGCCAGCGCAAAAGTCCCTGGCCATATTGTGATGTGTAACATAATTATTAGTCCTACCTTTTTTTCATCTAAATATTTAGATTCTTTGACCATGAAAACATACCATTGGCAACTGGATTCATAATGATATCTATTTAAGTTCCGTAGTTATTCACAAAAATCACTTTTTTTGTCATGGCGGCCAGACACTTATCGGGATCAACAACAAAATTGAATCAGTTCTTCCTTTTCCCATGCTGGACATTGCCTGAAAATTTGATCCAAATCCACCCATTACTTTTTGAGTTATTTTTTTCACAGACTGACAGACAGACTTACAGACAGACAGACTAAAAGACAGACGGATGGACAGTGTTGTGAGATGATCTTGATGAACTCAAGAACTCAGGAGTTCTCCCAGGAAATGCAACCCTGGGCTTAAGGTCACCGTGCTCTCTCTCGGCCTTCCTGACACTGTTTACAGCATCCGCAATCAAAAACCCATTTGGTGCGGGACACAGGATGGACACGTCAAACATAGGGCTTAATACAAGACATTGACCAGGAGGACATAAGACTCACTGCCTTAACGGACGATCGTAAAAGACTGTCTCCTTTGTCTGAAAGCGGGGGAGAAGGACACTCACAGGATGGAGGACAAGACCCCCCCCTCTGTTTAATGACTTTAACCAAACTGGCCAGAGGTGACCTATTAACCCCTTTATCAGCCTGAGGCATTTGCATTTTTAAAGACATTCCTTCAGCCAGTTCTCTACAAGCATCCCCAAACTCCTCTAAAACCTTGTATACATGTCTGCACCATATGATAACTTGATGTGTTGTGAAATGTATGCTATCTGAGTCCAATCCCGGTGATTCTAGCCCCAAGATAAACTAAACTGAAATTCCTTTCTTCAAACCTAAGCTCCATCTTCCCACAGCAGGAAAACTACGACGAACCAACAGTGCCCCCTTGTGGAAGCACTGGCAACGAACATTCGCAAAAGTAACTGAAGTTACTTTGCATGTAATGAACTGTTTTGACAATGCTTGTGTAAAGTTTGTATGTTAGAAGCTTCCCGACAAAATAATCAGTATCAGGGAAGTCTAGGCAATGTAGCTTGAATAATCTAGTTATTAGTAGTGTTGTTACATTAGTATACATATATAAATATATAACCTTTGAATCTTCCTTTTATTTTGATAGTAAGTGTTTGGTATCAAAATATTCAGGATGTGATTATCTTATTGTTGGTATCGGTTATATTGAGTGATTCCCAAAGTATAACTCCCTATCAGTAAAAACTTAAGCTTATCAAGTTGTGAAAGCTTAGACAGATATCCGCCCAGCGTGGTCAAAACCACACCCACTTCTAGAGTTTAAAAAGCTAAACACGGAGCCTAGAGTCACTTCTACTACTACTTCTACTTCTACTTCTACTTCTACTTCGACGTCTACTTCTTCTTCTCTGCACTTTAAACTTCTGCTTCGTCTTCTTCCTTCCGTTTCCCGACGCTTGATTCCATCTTCCTCTCCTGTGACGTCACTTTGTTCCGCGTCGTCGCCTGCCCGCTGACAAGATTTTTCCGCTGACAAGACTTTTTCCTTATTTTGCAAAGTCCGCAATTTTTGCCGTTTTCTAGCCTTGACTCAGTTTTTCTTAAAGTGTTCCCTTCTTTCTAATGAACCCTCTGCCACCATCACTTTATTTAATTTAAGAAGTAATTTCGTGTGGCCAGCGAACATTTCTTTTTGAATTAATAAAAGTAAACTTCTGAATGAGACGAGACTTCTGCCGACGCCGTGTACCCAGCTGAACAGACGAGAGCACCAAGGCTCCAACTCCATCTGCCTTCCAGCGCAATCCTTGCCCCGAGATCCTTAGAAGCACCAGACGGATCCAGACTGCCTTCACTCCAGCAGGCCGCTGTATCCACCAACCCCTGGTGACTTCGGACTCGCGACAGACCAGCGCTACTCAAAGTAAGACCTCTCCTGGACGTTCAGTACCAGACGGGTTGGTGTAATTAGTCTCGCTCGCTCAATCAGATAAAACCCCTTTTTCCCCTTAAAACGCTTACGAAATAGTCCATCAAATTCCTACCTCAATTCATCACTCAATATAACCAGGTCGAATACAGTTATACGTTATTCTAATCCTCACCAAAGAAGTATTATTTTCTCACCTAAGTTTCATATCATGCAAATGTACTTTTAATGCCTTTTTCTCCCTCGGGAGTGTATTGTTCTGTTTATTATTTCATTTCGTTTTAAATAAATTCTTCATAGATTTAAAGTACTGTTTTGGGAGTGTGTTTTGAAAGTCAGACATCCCTGTAACGAAAGCTCTACCCTTCAGATTTAAGGTTGATGAGAATAGAGTGTGAATTACTAAACTCCAGTACACTAAAATTAAACTTAACCTGATTAATAAATTAATCAAGGAGTAAAATTTTGCCTATTTTGTATAAATAGGATGGTGCCCCGTTCGAATGTTTATTGAATGAATCAATAATTAATCTCTATAGTCATAGCAAAATAAGACCAAACAAATTATCACAACAACAGACAGACAACAACTCTCCCAAAAACATAACCTTCTTGGCAGGGAACCAAAAAGAAAAAGTGCAGAGTCGAACTGTGATCACGTTTGTTGAATTTGGGGTAGATTGGATAATTTAAAACATGCATATTGTATGTAATTGATGTCCTTTCTAGAGGTTGGTGCGATTGCAGTAGCAGAGAATTGAGCTTATAGATGTGTTTGGAAGTGGACCTTGATGATGCTTGTGAATTTTGATGCAGATTGGACCTTAAATGAAGGAGTTAGAGTGATTTCTAGCTTCATGGCGATCAGTGAAGTTTGAGGCTTCGCCATCACCACACCCTTTCACCTCAGGACATGACCTCAACACTGATGCTTCATGAAGGTGTGAAGACACTTTCTGAGAATATTTGAAAAAAATATGTTGAAAAACAGAGGAGATTTTAATGACAGAGTAAAACATCAGACTTCCTGTTACCAGCAGGGGGCGCTATGTTTGAGAGTGAAATAAAGCATATAGATTATCTCAGGCAGGGACAGTGAACATGTGTACATGTTTTGGTCCAGATCTAACATTGTACAAGAGAGTTATTGAGGTTTACGTGTTTTCCAAAAATGGTCAACTTTGGGCATCATTCCTGGCCACGCCCATTGCCTTACAAAAAATGTTTTAACAACTTTTCATCGTCAATGTGTCTAGTATACACAAACCAAATCTGAAATTGATCCGATAAAAAACCTAGGAGGAGTTCATTCAAATGCGAGCCTTAGAATCGCGAAAATCGGAATTTCAACGTTAATTTACGAATTTCCTGTTTGGAATTCCCTATGACAATTTATATATATGTGATCAACTTGGCCTGGAGATGATGCACAAAAAATGTTGTGCAAATCTGAGTAAGTGAAAAATTTGCCAAATTTGGGCATGGTTTCTGGCCACGCCCATTGACTTACAAAAAATGTTTTAATAACTTTTCATCCTCAATGTGTCTAGTATACACAAACCAAATCTGGAATTGATCCGATAAAAAACCTAGGAGGAGTTTGTTCAAATGCGAGCCTTAGAATCGCAAAAATTGGAATTTCAACGTTAATTTACGAATTTCCAGCTTGGAATTCCCTATGACAATTTATATATATGTGATTGGCTTGGCCTGGAGATGATGCACAAAAAATTTTGTGCAAATCGGAGTTGGTGAAAAATTAGCGAAATTTGGTCGTGGTTTCTGGCCACGCCCATTGACCTACGAAAAATCTTTTAATAACTTTTCATCCTCAATGTGTCTAGTATACACAATCCAAATCTGGAGTTGATCCGATAAAAAACCTAGGAGGAGTTTGTTCAAATACGTACCCAGGAAATCGCCAAAAGGAGACTTTCAACGCTAATTTGCGAACTTCCTGTTTGGAATTGAGCATGGCCATAAGAGACTTTTTTGTAGGTCCAGGCATGATAGTTATGCCCGAAAAATTTCAGGCCGATACGTCAAAGTAGCCGGAAGGGCTGCAGTTTATTGACACTAGGGGGCACTGTGGCACACTTTTTTTTTGTGCAAACACTGGATTCATAAATTTTTAGCCGTGACTGAACTTTGGGGATAGGCGTGTTTGCGTTTATCTCAAGTTGAAGGCACGCAATTTGGGGTTAAATTGGAGGGAGAACAATTTAGCGATTACAATAGGGCCTTCACTGGCCGATCCGGCCATTCGGCTTGGACCCTAATAATCCTTAAGATTACATTAGGGCCTTCGCCAAAATTTCGGCTCGGGCCCTAATAATAATAATAATTAAAGCCACAAGCGGCGATGATCGGGCCCTCGCCCCCCACGTGCCCGTTGGGTCCTGCCGCTACCGCCGCATATTGTTTCCGCCAAATGCTGCTGCTGCGACATGTTGGTGCTGCTAAATGTTGCTGGCGCCACATGTCGCAACCGCTGCATGTTGCTGAAACCACATTTATGTATTTTATGACATATCTAAAGCTTGATGTCATTGGAGTAGCAGAGAATTAAGCTTATAGATGTGTTAGGTGTTGGACCTTGATCATGCTTGTGAATTTTGAAGCAGATTGGACCTTAAATGAAGGAGTTAGAGTGATTTCCAGGTTCATGGCGATCAGTGAAGTTTGAGGCTTCGCCATGGCCACACCCTTTCACCTGAGGACACAACCTCAACACTGATGCTTCATGAAGGTGTGAAGACCCTTTCTGAGAATATTTGAAAAAAATATCTTGAAAATTGCAGGAAATTTTAATGATAGAGTAAAACATCAGACTTCCTGTTACCAGCAGGGGGCGCTATGTTTGAGAGTGAAACAAAGCATATAGATTAACTCAGTCAGGGACAGTGAACATGTGTACATGTTTTCGTCAAGATCTAACATATTACTAGCGAGTTATTAAGGTTTACGTGTTTTCCAAAAATGGTCAACTTTGGGCGTCCTTCCTGGCCACGCCCATTGACTTATGAAATATCTTTTAACAACTTTTCATCGTCAATGTGTCTAGTATACACAAACCAAATTTGGAATTGATCCGATCAAAAACCTAGGAGGAGTTCATTCAAATGCTTGCCTTAGAATCGCAAAAATCGGAATTTCAACGTTAATTTACGAACTTCCTGTTCGGAATTCCCTATGACAAATTATATATCTGTGATCATCTTGGCCGGGGGGTTATGGCCAAAAAATTTCGTGCAAATCGGAGTTAGTGAAAAATTCGCCAATTTTGACCTACAAAAATTCTTTTAACAACTTTCCATCGTCAAGGTGCCTAGTATAGACAATCCAAATATGGAGTTGATCCGATCAAAACTGTAGGAGGAGTTCGTTCAAATACGTACCCAGGAAATCGCCAAAACGCGACATTCAACGGTAATTTCCGGACTTCCTGTTTGGAATTTACGATGGTCGTAAGAGACTTTTTTGTAGGTCCGGGCATGATAGTCATGCCCTAAAAATTTCAGGTCGATCCGTGAAAGTTGCCGGAGGGGCTGCAGTTTAAGGCCACTAGGGGGCGCTATGGCGCACTTTTTTTTGTGCAAACACTGGATTCAAAAATTTTTTCGGGGGACTAATTTTTTGGCCTAGGCGCGTTCGGGTTTATCTCAAGTTAAAGGCACGCAATTTGGGGTTACTTTATGAAATAATAATAATAATCCTTAGGATTACAATAGGGCCTTCGCCGATTTTTCGGCTCAGGCCCTAATAATCCGAGCGATTACAATAGGGCTTTCGCCCGACCTGCGGTTCGGGCTCGGGCCCTAATTAAAGCTGCAAGCGGCGATGATCGGGCCCTCGCCCCCCACGCGCCCACTGGGACCTGCCACTACCGCCGCGTATTGCTTCCGCCAAATGCTGCTGTTGTGAAGCGTTGGAACCTCTGCCAGCGCAAAAGTCCTTGGCCATATTGTGATTTGTAACATAAATATTAGTCCTACCTTTTTTTCATCTAAATATTTAGATTCTTTCCATGAAAACATACCATTGGCAACTGGATTCATAATGATATCTATTTTACTTCTGTAGTAATTCACAAAACTCACTTTTTTTGCCATGGTGGCCAGACGCTTATCTGGATCAACAACAAAATCGAATCAGTTCTTCCTTTTCCCATGCTGAACATTTACCGAAAATTTCATCCAAATCCACCCATTACTTTTTGATTTATTTTGTTCGCAGACTGACAGATGGACAGACAGAAAACAGAGGAGATTTTAATGATAGAGTAAAACATCAGACTTCCTGTTACCAGCAGGGGGCGCTATAGTTGAGAGTGAAACAAAGCATACAGATAAACTCAGGCACGGACAGTGAACATGTGTACATGTTTTGGTCTGGATCTAACATTGTACAAGAGAGTTATTAAGGTTTATGTGTTTTCCAAAAATGGTGGACTTTGGGCATCCTTCCTGGCCACGCCCATTGACTTACGAAATATCTTTTAACAACTTTTCGTCGTCCAGGTGTCTAGTATACACCAACCAGGTCAATACGTATCAGGTCAATACGTGAAAGTAGCCGGATGGGCTGCAGTTTATGGACACTAGGGGGCGCTGAGGCGCACTTTTTTTTGTGCAAACACTGGATTCATAAATTTTTAGCCGTGACTGAACTTTGGGGATAGGCGCGTTTGTGTTTATCTCAAGTTGAAGGCACGCAATTTGGGGTTAAATTGGAGGGAGAACAATTTAGCGATTACAATAGGGCCTTCGCCGGCCGATCCGGCCATTCGGCTCTAAATATCTATCCTCAATGAATCCAGAAAAACCTTAAAATTAGTGTTTTTACACTAAAAATAAGTGTATTTTTCTATACACTGTAAAAAGGGTAGCCCAAATATAAGATATAAATACTAAATCTGAGACAAATTTTACTTAAAACTAGTGAAATTATCTGTCCATGCAGCAAGTAAATTTGACTTGATAATCTTGAAATAAGATTTTTAAATCTAGAAATAAGTTGTGTCCAAAACATTAAAATAAGCTGAAAATGCCAATTTTAAGTTCAAAATACTTGAAATCAAGCTTAATACTGCCCAATTATAAGTGAAAATTACTTAATCTAAGCAAATAATTCTTTTCAATATTAACATTTTCTTATTTGTAGCAAATAAAGGTTTAAAATCAAGAAAAATATAACCAATTTAGGTAAACATCACTCAGTATTAGTGCAGTATGATTACAAGAAATCTTGATATAGGTTAATTTATCTTGAAATATGCCTAAATCTATATTAATTCTACATTATTAAAAACCCATAAACTTAAAAACAAACCTTACTCTAAGACAATACATCTTGACAGACTCTACTGAAATCACAACACTTTTTGATTTGCATCAACATTTATTAAACTCCCAGGAGTAATAACTACACCATCACTGTGTCAGGGTTGTTTCACAATCTTAAAATGAAAACTGAAACATTTTAAGGTAATTTGCGGCCCAAACAAAGAAAACTAATTTGGCACAGAAATCACACACATTGTTAGTGCCAAAATAAGATGATCTTCCATAAACAAATAGTAGAAATCATTTTTTTTAATCCTGACTCAGGTAAAGTGCCATATAGAATTTGAGAACTCTAGAAAGTAAAAGTATACCCTTTTAAAGATGTGCATTACTGGTATTTAAGTAATCAACCATAAGACACTGTAAGACAAGAAGAGCAGCTGGTCATGTCAGGAAACTGCTGAAAAGATGCTACAACCAAAACAATCAAAGCACAACTATCCTAACAATAATGTTTGGTCTCCATCTATTTTTCAATGAATAATTTCCATTCAGCTATTGCTTTCTTATATGCTCTCGTGGCATCTTGGTCATGGATGGCATCACCAACTACCTCAGTCTGAATGACAGAGAGGAGTGTTGCAACACATTTTGGGTATGTCAAGTGCAAAGTGTAGAAGTATGCCATTAACACCAACATTCCTTCCCAAAAATCCTCCTGGGGGAGGGTGCTCACGTGTACGTTTCCCACGGCGACAATGCCGACTGTTCCATCAAAGAGCAGCGCTGGTGAGGAGAGAGGCCGCTTTTCCAGGTATTGCACAGGGTCCTCACCTGGCTGGAATACATGGAAGGACAATATGGTGAAGGGTTTGAGCATTAGTAGTGTTGTGTATCAAAACTGCTTAAAAGAGGTTGCAACAAATGAATGACATCAAGAACGCTATCAACAGTTTACAATGGTCCAACAAATTTACTATAGAAACAGAAGAAATGAACATGAACTGATTCACAAGAAGAAAAAATGGAAAGTGCTGCACCAAGTCACAAAAAGTGTCAAGTGGAAAAAAAATGTCAAGGATAAAAAGGAAAGACGGGTCTGAGGCACCAATTTTGTTAAAAAAAAATCTGTTTTTGAACAAGGACTGGCTAAGATAAAAGGACTGAGGAGCCTTTATCTGGGCATCAGAAAGATACTGCAGGTGAATTGATTATCAGTAGATGGTTCATGTGATAAGGTAGCATGATCAATAGACATAACATGACATACTAATATGAAAATAATAGAAGGCAAAATTAACTATATCAGTCAAAAGAAATAAGAATAAATTATATTGTGCAAAGAAGTAAGAAACTTGTACATATAAATCACAAACAAAAATATAAACAGTTAAAACAGAACAAATAATAAAAAAATGGAAAATTCATAATTGTAGGGGAAGGAAATTAAAGGAAAAAGCTTTGATGAAATATCTAGACAAGAGCGAGCTGGACATAATCGAAATAACTGTTTTAATTCCAAATAGTTTGATGAAACTCTAACAGCATCACAGAGGTTTAATATGAGAATAGCATCACAGAACAGAAATTGACATCAGGGATGCACAATAAACACAAGGCAAAGGTGGTTTGAAACACAATGGATGGACTGATGTAGTTAATCTTGTGTTCTATTAGTTTTATATTAGTATAAGATGTCCTTTGGATCAAGTTACTCAGTTCTGTGACTGAACTACTAATATCTGCCTCATGTCCTCATGAAGGCTCCTCTGTGAGTTGAAATGTGTTGGCTCTTTATTTTAGCCAGTCCATGTTTAAGTAATGGATTTTTATAGTTTTTCATAAAATCAGAGGGCCCCTGACCTTTCTTCCAATTTTGGTCTTCATTAATCAGTTTACATTGACAACTGAACTTCACATTTTTTAATTTAAAAACTGTGAAAATGAATAATTTAGTTGAACCTCTTGCTCTTGTCAGGTGTGAACAAGCAAAACAATGTGAGAAATTGAGGGGCACATCTCAATAGCTGGTTAAGGACCAGCATAACATTCCTCACCTTAAGGATATGAAGGAGAGCGTCACTGGCATTTCCAAGCCGCTTTGGTGGTGGAGTTGGTCAGGGGAAAAGTGCTGAGAGAGCATTGAAGAGGGCAATGGTGAAATCCACTATGGAAAAGAGAAACTGCACTTAATGGGATACTTTGAACATGGTTGATGAAACAACAGATTTAGTATATGGACCAGCAACCTACCTCTACGTACATCCATGGTGAAAGGAGGTTTCAGGGTTTTCTCCCACACGCCATAGAACTACTCCTGAGCACAGAAGTCTGCCCATCTTCCTTTCATCTCCTCAACATATTTGCAGTTGGTGCCATCAACGATACGACGCAGCTCATCCACTGCCTGGAAAAAAAATGTGTTCAGTTATTCTCCCACAGATCAGGAAAAGAACAAGGCAGCCTACACAGACAGAGGCAATTAATTCAAGCAAAAGTAGTTAATTAAGAACCTACATTTTGAAAGTCTTTAAAGCATGGGTATGCCTCAAAGATTTTTGCGGGACGGTCTTCTTCCTTTGTAACATCTGCCACAAAGAAAGCCCGTCTGGCCTCAAACTCAAGATCCAAAAGCTGAGTGACATCTCTTTGGTTTGGTCTTGCATTTGGCTTCTTGTACATGTTGCTCAAAGTTCTTTAGTGCCTCGCCTAAATCTTTCGACTGTCCTGACCTGTTAAAATTGATAAAGCAGGGCAGAGAAGAGTCAGGAAAAGATGTCAAGGTGACCACTTTGACACAGTCAAGAAATCAGAGTTCTTTCATATGTTTCAATGACAAGACATCCGTTTAAAAAGTAATTGTCGTCATCATAGACATAATATTAAAAGACTGCATCACTACTACTCTCACTAGTCTTGAAAAAAGAATGCAAAGTACACCTATCAGAAGTTTTATTTCATCAACCCTCAAGTCTGACAGGCAATAACGTTGAGTACAGCAGTAATTTCTTTATGAGCTTTTAAAAATATATATTTTAAAGCTTGTTACTCTATCCATTTCATCATTATATTTTTAATAAATATGCATTATGATAGATAACTTTTCTCAAATGTATGTTTGAGATGCTTCACTTTAATATAATGGGTCAAATCAAATTAGGTTACTGGTAATTCTGTGCAGGCTGGGAGTTCCACCTCCATACTATCTGACCCTGGGGACATATCTGTGAAGCAAAGACAGTATAGAACAATAGTTGCCATTATGAAGTATTTAATATATATCTATATATCTATCTATCTATATATATATCTATCTCTCTCTCTCTCTCTCTCTCTCTCTATATATATATATATATATATATATATATATACATAGAGAGAGAGATATATATACAGTGGCGGCTGGCCAATAGAGGGCGCTAGGGCGCCGCCCCCCCAGTGGAGAGTGTGATATTAAATGTATTTACTTTATTTTGAAAAAATGAATATTACCAAAAATTACTTATCTAAATATGTAATATAACATAAATGTAACATAAATATATATCCATTAAGATATAAAGTAATTAATTTTCATTAATGTAGAACAAAAGTAAGCCTTCTCGTCTCTGTCTCCGTGTCTCAGGGTCGCTGAAAATAGCGCCCCTGAATAGGTGAGGGCTTGGCTAGCAATAAAGTGATGTACATATTACATGTTTCCGCATGACACACACACACACACACACACACACACACACACACACACATACACACACACATATATATATACAGTGGCGGCTGGTTAAAAATTTTCTTGGTGGGGCAGTACTGTGCAACACTCAGTTTTTAACAACCATCCCACTACGATTTGACGCAAACTACAGGCTCATCCGTAGCCAAATGAGTCATATAGTTTTATACATTGGTAAATAACAAATATGTATATTACCATTTTAAACTGATAAAAGAAGCTCAAAGACATGCTGTAAATTTACTCTGACAAACCAAAAGAGTTTTTTGTGTTAAAAGTACCAACTGTTTGGTGCTTCTCTTCAACAGAGGGAGGGTGAAATGATCAGGGCTTTCTGAATTTAGGGCCTCATGACAAGAATTATTTACTGTTTCCCAGAAACAGGGGCTGGGTCAACTTACCCACTGGCTCAGTTTACCCCACTCTCCCCTACTCTGACTTTCACTCAGTGAACAATCCTACCTGCCCACTCTGCACCTGTGATGGGCTCATGACTGCTGCTTGCTTGGTGCTGCTGCATCTCTTCTGAGGGGCTACAAGACAAAGTTTCCCCAGTTATGTGGCATCATCATTACACGGTGCAAGTGTCATTTTATTCAACACCTTCCCTTACCAGTTTCATCGTCATCCATATATTTATGTTATATTACATATTTAGATAAGTAATTTTTGGTAATATTCATTTTTTCAAAATAAAGTAAATACATTTAATATCACACTCTCCACTGGGGGGGGCGGCGCCCTAGCGCCCTCTATTGGCCAGCTGCCACTGGAGCTAGGACAAAAGCTTTATTTTCTGCAGATTTTTGAAATGGACGTGTGAATAAATGCGATGTTGACGGCAGTCGCGAAAAATCATCGGTCTTTTCCGCCATTGTTTGGAGTGTTGACGACGCCATATGTGATACATTCAGGTACCCTCGGAAACTAGAGAATCTGACGAAAACGCCACTTTTTACGGCTTTTTAATAGGACAAACGGTTTGTAAATGCCAGTCGATTTAAAATAAGTGCGTTTTTGAACCCGCCGGCGGGTTTGGGATCCAGAGGGTTAATGTAAAAAAAATCTCATTAAATAATTTAAATAATTATTTCTGATAGGCAAAGTTATTAAGTGACACAGTGAATAGTTGTCCACTAATCCTAAAGCACAACACAAGTCTTCACAATCACTGTCATCGCTGTCTGCACTACTCGTCCTCCTCCTCCTGCTGCTGCTCTTATCCTTCACCAGAAGACTGGTATTCTGGCTCCTCATCTGGACACCAGGTCTCATCTCTGCTGCCTTCTTCCCAAGTCTTATCTGCCCAGCCAATACTATCAGTGAAAGTAGATATAATTAGAAACACAAATCACACACAGCTACACTTATGTTGGAAGACAAAGGTACACAACACTTGCGTTGAGTTTTTGATGTCAATGAAATCTTTTTCAGATATTTTCTCAACTTCACTTTAACACAAACTATAAACAAGAGAAAAGAAGTAGAAAAATATCTTTAAACAAGAGGAGGGTTAGATGAGCCATTTTTCACTTTTGGGCCCTAATTTCGTGGCTCAGCGCAGGGGGCGCAGAACCAGCGCACCCAGCGCAGTGTTAATTTCATCTGGCACACCACCGTGCGCTGCCAATTTGACAATTTGGTAGACCGTCTGCGCTGAGATGGGTGTGACGGCACACCAGGGGGCGGTGTTGACGGATTCATGTTGGTGCAGTGACAAGCTCCAACCTGGTCTATTCTCGGCACAGACGAAGCGCACCCTCCGCAGCTGTAATTTGGTGACAGGCGCACATGTGCGCACACGTCAACAAAGCCTCAGAGGCAGGTTTCCAGAGTGTTAGGCACATTTTAATGCAATAAACAATCACAGCAATCAATATTTAATGTAACAGTCTGAACCAGCATATACATTTGTATCTATATTAATTGTCCCGTCACATCTGATATCGGATTAAAGCCGTTTGTCATAATGGAAACTTAACCTGACGGCAGCTGGAAGTTCGATGCACATCTTATAAGTCAACAATAAACACCCTTAACATCTGATACTGACTATATATCTGGCTTCTCTCATTTAATTAAATTCAAAGAAAAGAGGGAGAAAAAAGGCGAAGAAACAAGAGAGAAAATAAATGTATGTCACTCATGATTTACCTGTGATTTCCCATATTCCTCTATTTTAGTCTTTATTTTTAACGTGATCTAAAAAGATGGAGTACATTATTGCAAGGAGGATGAGGCGGAGACACAGGGAGAGTATACAGTATATCACTAAAGGCTCTGCTATTTGGCAATGACAAACCAGGAATGCCGGTGGATCACAAGCATTATGAATGGATAAGCCCGCTGCTGTGTAACTGTCTCTTAATTTTGTACTCCAATTAATGACAAAGGAACATATTACATCTGTCCCAGGACCTGGCCCACACGGTGACGTGCTTCGTGGCCTCCGATTCACGCCCCGATGGCCAGTCCGTTCTCCCAGTTGCTTAAGTGACAGCAGCTCTGACCGTCTCGGCTACCGGGTATTTCCAGCACACTGTTTCTGCGGTGGCAGGGATCATTCAAACCAATCAGTCGCTGCACCTCAGCTCTAGCCCTTTTAAAGGCAAGGAGAGGCGGTCATTTGATTGGTGAAGACAACAGTCGGCTGTGTTAAACCCACTTTTCTCCTCCCTCTCTGGCACTTGTGCAAAGGGGCAGGGACGGAGGCGTGGATGCGCCTCTCTGAGTTGCGCCTTCAGTGCGCCTCTCTTGGCACTGCAGGAAACTTGCAAAGTGCGCTGGTCACACCCTGTCCCTGTGGCGAAGGCCGGCGCAAGGCAGGTGCGCTTGCGTCTGCGCCTGGTCTACGAAATTAGAGCCCTTGTTGTCACTGAGGCAAGGAAAAATGCAAATAGGGATAAAATAAAAACATAAACTCTAATTTAACAAAATTTTAAAGTATGAGGGTAAATTGACCAAGTGGCTTCATTACTTTAAACCTGAGAATTATTTAAAGATAATGTATGATGTCAAAAGAGTCATTTCAGCAGAGGCTGTTCACTACACAAATAGTCACATTTATGTTCTTAAAAAACTTGATTAAAAATCAGTAGTTTAAAAATTTGACTGCCATAAATGGACACATTTTGCAACTTTTGGGGAAAAAAATGATACTCCTATGAAGTAAAATGAGAGCCAGCAAAGCTTTGCAGAACAAACAGTTACCCCATTTTTCCCTAAATTGATACTTTTCTTCTATGAAAAAAGTGTTTTCACTTTACCTTGTTTCCATCTTCACAGGCATGTCCTGCTCATGTTCCTGTTCCTCATAGAAGTCATTATCTCTTCAATGTTGAATTGTGAATGAACAAAAAAAAAGATTGATTATAGGTATAAAGACTGAGGTAAATGATGGGGATGAAATTAGAGCGATATCAACTGCTTAGAATGACAGGCTTACCTATCTGAAAGAGTGTCCGCACTGGTGTTGGACTGGGGAGGTGGGGGCAGGGAACACCTACACTTTCTCTTTCTCTTGAATGGTTTGGTTGAGGTTGCAGTCTCCTCTTTCTCGTAACTGAAATGGGAAAAAATGCCATTTATACATTTACACTCTGGTGCGAAGAGACTCAGCGTGAAAAGTTTAACCCTCCACCACCATATCAATTTTCGGGACATCTTGAACATGGCGCGTCCTGGATTTCAACAGATAGATTTACTGAGTTTACAAAGCCCAGTGGGGGAAAAAGGCTGTGCTTTGTATAAAGTACATGCCGATTAAGTACTCGTCTGAGAGGGAATCTAAACATATGTGTTTGTTTTATCTTACAAAACCAAGTAAACAACGTAAGAGGAAAAAAATATCTTACCTGCCCAACAGAAACATAGCTAGCTCTGCGTTTGATTTGAAACTCTTGAGATCCCGGAGGGTCCTCCTCCGCTCGAACGCAATGCCGCCATTAATTCTTGTTTTATTTCATGCACGGTCCTCCTACTTCTTGTACTCTCGCTTTTGGGTCAGTGTTTGTAGCAGACTTGAGATGGATAGGCACACACTCAGGCGGGATCAGGATGCGTTTAATTCTGTGATGTAGCAGAGGGGCACATATCACAAACATCCTCGATGACAACCCTGCCCTTTCCCTTCTTGACGGCCGTCTACCACGACCAACAAACATGATGACCTGTGCCAGCGTAACATCTTTTCTTTGCTCGTCCTCTAGCTTCTGGAGCGTGAAAGCAGGTAGGGCGTCTTGGCCTGGTGGGACTAGGTTTTGCAGATCTTGGGCAAGCCAAGAGATCACCCTTTGCTTGGAACCATGATCCCACTCAACGTGGCTGTCCAGGGCTGCAGACACCTCATGACTGGTTAGGGAACGGTGCTCTATGTTTTCGAGCATAGGGTGCTGCTCAACAACCTGATGATTTGCACTGGCTCAAAATATTTCTTGCACAACACCTTCCTGCACTTGTTCTGACTCATCCAACAGCTCTTCATATGGCTCCCTCATAAGCCTCTGATAGACACGGTTTTGAATGAAAGGTCATTGGCTTAAAGCATCTGCTACAATGTTCTTACTACCAGGTATGTACTTAATGCTGAAGTCATATGGGGACAACTTGGCCACACTCCTCTGTTCGCATGCATCAAGTTTGGGCTTGGTGAGGATGTAGGTGAGGGGATTGTTGTCCGTCCAAACTGTGAAGGTGTGTCCTTTTAGCCAATGGCTAAATTTGTCACAGATGGACCACTTTAGTGCCAAAAATGCTAGCCGGTGGGCGAGGTACTTGCTTTGAGCCCGAGTGAGTGCCTTGCTGGTAAAAGCGATAGAGAGTTGCAATGTTCCTCTCTTCAATCACTTGGATGTAACTTTTTGAATGTAGTAGCACCATTTACGCTCTTTTTTCTTCCTTTAGGCGCAGCAGTCAATGCAAACAATGGCTTGGCTAGGCGGGAGCAATCAGGTATGAACTGCTGATAATACTTGATCATGCCAAGGAACGACTTGATTTTCTTCTGAGAGGGGGTGGCACCATCCTCCATCATGAGGTCATGCTTTGTAACAGAAGTGATAGACTTGACTTTATCAGGGTCGGTAGCAACACCACTTTCTAGGCTGACACTTTTTAGGAGCTAGCTTTAGCCCGTGAGCTTTAGCCCATGAGTCTGCTGAAGACGGTTTCAAGTCTCCTGAGTGCTTCTGCTTAATTTGGAGCATACACTAAAACATTATCTAAATAGCAGAGCAAGGTCAGGAAGTTCTGGTCACCAAATATTCCCATCATGAGACGCAAGAAACTCGCAGAGCTGTTACACAAACCCTGGGGAAGTCAGTTGAACTCATAAAGCCCCATAGGTGTAGTGAAGGCTGTCAGTTTATTGTCATCCTCGGCCATGGCAATGTCATAAAAGCCAGAGGTGAGATCCACAGCGCTAAAAATAGTGCTGCCTCCAAGAGCTGCCAAACAGTCTGACTGGTGGGGAAGAGGGTGAGCGTCCTTGATTGAGCGGGCAATCAACCAGCGATGGTCAACACATATCCTGAGATCTCCATTTTTCTTCCACACAAGCACCAGAGGTGATGCCCATTCGCTGTTGGACTTGCGAATGATGTCACGTTCCTCCATCTCTGAAAGCACTTGTCTGAGCTTATGGTACTCTCTAGGTGGGACACGTCGATATGGAAGTCTAAATGGTCGCTCATCAGGCAGGTGGATGCGGTGGACAAAATCTTTTGCCAGCCCACAATCAAGCTTTGACCTTGAGAAAACATCCTCATACTTTTGCATCAGCTGAGATTTTCAGTAATCTGTAACCTCACATGAATCAACATCCAGGTCTCCCAACCCCATGCTGTGTAGACTGTCATGGAAACTGGAGTAATGTTGAGCATTCAAAATGACAGACCCCTCATAACAGGTAGACTGATTCTTCACCTCAACTTCAGTGACCGGCTTTTGCTCTGCAGTTCCATCTAAATCCTCAATTGCAATACAAGTGGACGCATCTGTCAGCTTGGTGTGATGCTTTAAGGTGACTGCAGACATATAGCCAGTGTCTAGTAGTGCTCGCAGTGAAACTTTATCACCCACTTGTGCATCGGTATAAAACAGATTGTCTGCTTTTCCAAGGTGGGTCATATTTTGAAACAGTACAACAGTACCAGGTGGTGAGGTTCTCAGGCTTTCTGTATATACTGATTGTGCATCTTCATCTGAGTTTAGGGTCTCACTACTTTCACTCACACTGCCCCCCCCCCCCCCCCCCCCCCCAATTGTGAGTGCATTAGTGCATTAGTTTCCCTGAACAAGTGAGTGGCCACCATACTGCACAGCAATGGTCTTTGTACAATCTTTCCGCTGATGTCCTTGTTCTAGGCATCCTAGACATCTCCTTTCTTTCATACAATGTGTGTGTGTAGAGTGAGAGTTATCATTACATACCTTGCCAGTAGTGAAACGAGCTGTGGTGGAAAACTGAGGTTGGGTGGTGGAAGGAGGTTGACTTGTCCGCTCTACGACTCTCTCTATAGTGCAGCAGATAAGTGAAAAAATCGTTCACTTGCGGATGCAAGCATGAAATTTGGCACAAATACTCTCTAAGGGCCACTCTTTTGAAAAATAACGTTAGACACTCGAAAATTCAAGATGGCGACCATTTTTCAAGATGGCCGCCCTCAGTATCAGACACTTTTCATTTTTTCAGTTATTTCAACAGTTCAAATGGTGATGCAAGCATGAAATTTGGCACAAATACTCTCTAAGGGCAAATCTTTTGAACAATAACATTAGACACTGGAAAATCTAAGATGGTGGCCATTTTTCAAGATGGTGGCCATTTTTCAATGTGGTCAGCATAAGTATCAAACGCTAATTATTTGAACAGTTCAAATGGTGATGCAAGCATGAAATTTGGCACAAATACTCTCTAAGGGCAACTCTTGAAAAATAACATTAGACATTCCAAAATTCCAGACTGCAGCAGTTTTTCAAGATGGCAGACGTTTTTCAAGATGGCCGCCATTTGTGTGAAATGCTCATTATTTCAACAGTTCAAATGGTGATGCAAGCATGAAATTTGGCACAAATACTCTCTAAGGGCAAATCTTTTGAACAATAACATTAGACACTGGAAAATTTAAGATGGCGGCCATTTTTCAAGATGACGGTATTTCTTCAAGATGGACGCCATAAATATCCTACGCTCATTATTTGAACAGTTCAAATAGTGATGCAAGCATGAAATTTGGCACATATACTCTCTAAGGGCAACTCTTTTGAAAAATAACATTAGACGCTCAAAATTCAAGACGGCAGTTTTTCAAGATGGCGGACGTTTTTCAAGATGGCCGCCATTTGTGTGAAATGCTCATTATTTCAATAGTACAAATGGTGATGCAGCCATGAAATTTGGCACATATACTCTCTTAGGGCCACCCTTGAAAAATGACATTAGACTCTCAAATTTGAGATTTTCAAATTTCAGTTTTTCAAGATGGCTGCCACCTTAGTCGAATATTGGTGTAATGACTGTATGTGGGTCACTTGACTAAAAACTGCTCACAGCCAATTGAATTTCAACATTGTAGCCTTTCTTTGAGATTTCTACCTTGATCTTTAAATATTATACTACCATGTCAATCTGACTTCCTTGGCCCAGAGGCCAAGATTGTCTTTTTGACTGTGTGTTGTCTAAATCCTAGCCCTTGACCTGTCCGATTTGGTAATACCTGCCAGGAGTTGCCTCCAAACGGCATAGCTTTTGGGGGTGATTGAAGTACACAAGCTCCCTTACCACGACAAATTAAAGAAAGATGAGTAAAGTAGCACAGCTGTGGTACTGAATGGACAGTGCTAAAAAAATACACAAAAAAAAAACCAACTGAACAATTAGTAGTGAATGCTCCAGAGGCAACAGCAGCTCTGACTGACACAGCTGTGGAATGATATTGAGCAGGAAAAACCTCACAAATGGAATACACAGGAGCTGACATTACAAAGTTACTCAACTAAAGACATCTGTCACTGATAATTAGCCAGTGTAAAACAACACTAATGAACTAAAGTACAAGATGTGATACAATGATGTAGTGTTGGATAGCTGACTGCTTACGTTTTTTATTCACATTCGCATATGCACAGTGCTGTGCAGGTGAACCCTAATCTGAAACATTTGCACCTTCCACAACACTCTGATTTGCAGCAGCAAATGAAACTTGGTCTCCAGCAGCTATGGGTTGCATTTCTCAGTTGAGCTGATATCCAATCATATGAAATGCTCATACCATGGACATGCAGCATTTCAAGCAGGCTTCTCTTTCTGGTTCTGGCATAAATAGACATACCAATGTACACTGGTAATGGAGTTTTAAAGTTTACTTGAGTAACTTTGTAATGTCAGCACCTGTGTATTCCATTTGTGAGGTTTTTCCTGCTCAATATCATTCCACAGCTGTGTCAGTCAGAGCTGCTGTTAACTCTGGGGCATTCAGGACTAATTGTTAAGTTTTATTTTTTGTGTATTTTTTTAGCACTGTCCATTCAGCACAGCTGTTGTACTTTACTCATCTTTCTTTAAAATTTTCCTTCTCCTATATAAAAAATCAAACAAAAAACAAACAAACAAAAAAACTAAACCAAAACAAAACTCCCTCGTGACTGTTACCTTGTCGTGGTAAGGTAGCTTGTGTACTTCAATCACCCCCAAAAGCTATGCTGTTTGGAGGCAACTCCTGGCAGGTATTACCAAATCGGACAGGTGAAGGGCTAGGATTTAGACAATACACAGTCAGCAGCCATCTTGAAAAACTGCCACCATCATAAATTTGAGTGTCTAATGTCATTTTTCAAGGGTGGCCCTAAGAGAGTATATGTGCCAAATTTCATGGCTGCATCACCATTTGTACTATTGAAATAATGAGCATTTCACACAAATGGTGGCCATCTTGAAAAACGTCCGCCATCTTGAAAAACTGCCGCCCTCTTGAATTTTGGAGTGTCTAATGTTATTTTTCAAAAGAGTTGCCCTTAGAGAGTATATGTGCCAAATTTCATGCTTGCATCACCATTTGAACTGTTCAAATAATGAGCGTAGGATATTTATGGCGTCCATCTTGAAGAAATACCGTCATCTTGAAAAATGGCCGCCATCTTAAATTTTTGAGTGTCTAAGGTTATTTTTCAAAAGAGTGGCCCTTAGAGAGTATTTGTGCCGAATTTCATGCTTGCATCCGCAAGTGAACGATTCTTCCAAAATATGCAGTTATCTGCTGCACTACTAATATATTAAGCACATGTTCTAGAGAACTTGGATCTGAAGTAGGTGCATCACCTGGATTAACTGGGTTAGAGAATGTGCATTTCGTTGTGTTTACCTGGAGATGATCGGTTTCTGGTTGTGGTGGGTCAGCAATTGTAACAGCTGTGGCTACTTGGAGGATATTTTTCCTGGTCGCATTGGACTTTCTCACTTGATGCTCTCTTTGATGTTCATCAATGGCCTCTTGCACCTCTGTGAGTGACCATATGCTGATGGGCTTACATTTGAAAACACAGGCCAGACTAGGGTCAGGGAAGTTTCGGATGAACATTACAGCTATTTCAATGTCAATATTATCAATTTTGCCTCCCTGGGACTTTAGATGCCTGTCCGCTGTTTCTGCAGCTGTGTTTAACCTCACCCAGTAATCTACGGGAGTTTCATTTGCTGCTGGCTGAGTAGCGTAGAAGTCTGCTAGTGGTAAACAGGACCCTGGGAACTTGCTGAAATAGCATCTCAGTATGCCATAGATTGTTTCAGGGGTAATAACAGTACCTGAAGCCGAGCAACTTTTCAATCCTACTTTGACAATACTCTTTGCTTTGCCCAGGAGATGGCTCAAGATTTCATCATTCTGGTCACTCGTTGAGAGATTTTTCTTGTGCAGGTATGCCTCCATCATATCAATCCACTCCTGGATGGAAAATTTGTCATCTCCATCACCACGATACATGGGGGGCTCATTTCATGTCAGGTCTGACGATCAGGCTCACTTTGGACAGGTCGATCATTGTCTCAGGTGCCTCTGTTTTAACTGAGTGAGTGGGGGGAGACTGCACTGTGGTGAGTGGAGTCTGGCTAGCAAGCAAACGGCTGGCAATTGACTCACCTACTTGACTCCCTAACTCACCTATAAGGTCACGTAACTGTTGAGCAGTGCTATCATTTGTAACAGGTGTGGAAAACTGTGGGTCAGGAGGAATAGTGTCATTAATATCATCTGACACTGATGGTTCCTCAGTGGTAAACATCCTAGCACTATTCCTGATACCCTGATCTGTAATAAATGCTCCTCTGCCTCGACCAATAACTGGCATAAAAGTATCAAAGTGTTTTGACCTCTTCCTGCCATATTTCACATTAGACCAATTTAAATTATTGTAGCAATGAAACAAACACAAAGAAATTATTTCTATATCATAAATGTCACAAACAGAAAACTTTAAAATTGTGATCCTTCAACAAAAAAATAATGTCCCTTTTTTTTTTTAGTACCAGCATCCACTCAAGCAGCTGTAAGGATCCACTGGTCGACCAACTCGACACCCCAGAAGTCACATTGTGCACTGCTGAACCTCGGCGATCGGCAGCAGCTGACCAAAGGATCCGACTCACGGCACCAGTTTTATGTAGCAGACTTGAGATGGATAGGCACACACACTCAGGTGGGATCAGGATCAACTGCGTTTAATTCTGTGATGTAGCAGAGGAGCACATATCATACACACACACGCAATGGCAGCGGCACAATCTCTCTCTCTCCATTACAGAACCTGCCCCATATCTTTTTTTTTTTAGACTATTCACATTTCTAATAATACAAAAAAAACTACATTTTAAATGAAACGCAATGTAGCAGACATTTTAAGAAAAAAATACATATATAATAATATCAGACAAACAAAACATTTTTTAAAGTATAACAGAGAACATTGGATTAATAATCATGTCAACACACCTGTGATGTAGCAGTGGGGCACATATCACACATACAAGCAATGGCAGCTGCACAATCTCTCTCTCATCTGCAGCGGGTGAAACAAAACGTACATGAGACAAAACCTCTGGTCATTTGGACCCAATTTAACGCTGAATTTGCCAACAAAACTCATAATAAAAGTCACATACAGGCTCAGAATAAGTTCACAGTTTATTTTTCAGTAATTTAAACCAGACTCAACATCTTTTGGACCTACTAGCTTACAACAAAGAGAGAGAGCATAAAGACGTGTCTTACCATTACAGAAGCTGTCCCGTGTCTGGCGGGAACACGCAGCTCTCTTGTGTATGTATTCTTGAGTGTCCCATTGACAGATCAAAATTAGTTTTGAGAACGTTCAAAATATATATAGAAATATAAATAGCAATGTAAATATTTCAGAAGCAATATTTACTCAGCTACATACTCCCCCCTGAACTTCTCAAAACAGTACCAAAATAGATTAATAGGTGAACAACAGGTAACATGAACCACTTCCTTTTTTCCCTACATGCAACATAAATGTCTCCCAACCAAAAAGGGAAAGCGAAACAAAAGAAGTTGGCCAGACTTCTAATTTTCACTTGCCAGAAAAAGTGCCTTATACACAATCTCATACTGATGACTAAATAACTGTTACCCTTTGCAACTTTGGCCACAGTAAAAATGTTTAACACATTTTCTGCACTGAGGCCATTTCTGCAATCTAACAACCTACATGAATAAAGAGTGCCTGCTTGTTTGTTCTTCTGAGTCATGTTTTGAATTAACCTGTTAACTGGTTTCACTATTCTCCCCACCCCAGTCCTGAGGGGAGCAACTGGTTGACTCATTGGTACGCTGTCATGGTCTGTGAGAACTCTGTTGGTAACGTCTACGTCCGTTACACTCCCAGAATAGTCCAGATGGAAAGGGGGGTCCACGCGCACCCCCCGGATATTTTTTCGCCACCTGATTTTTTTTACTCCTTGGAGTGTCTATTTTCAGAATCTGGTGGTTACCAAGCTGAAATAGGGGGCCAAAGGCTTTTTTTGTGCTTCATTGTATCCAACCCAAAAAAATGAAAAATAGAAATATGATGTAGAAATAGGCCTAACTTTTGATGTAAACAACATACAGAGACAAACCAATACATTTTCTCATATAATTTTGACCCAAGGAAATCATTGGAATAGTTATTTTTGACATTTGATGACATTTAGACTCCATTTCTGGCCAAAAACAGCAAAAAAAAAAGGCCAAAAATGCCCGTATGACCATCTATCTTTTCATTTTTTCAAGCTCACAGGTTGACTTTTATTCACCACCAGTTTTTTCTTAATCCTTTAAGTGTCTATTTAAAGATTATATTGAGTACCAAGCTGAAACTATGTCCAAAAGCCTTCATTTTAACACTTTACTGTACCTAACCCAAAACGGAAAAATAGATATGATGTGCAAATACAGGCATAACTTTGGGAGTAAACAACATACAAAGACAAATGAACAACATCTGTCATACAATTCTGACCCTGGAAATTAATTTGAATGGTTATTTCTTACATTTGATAACATTTATGCTGTATAACAGGAAAAAAACGGCAACAAAAAAAGTAAAATAAAATAAAATTTAAAAAAAAACAGCAAAAATGTATGTATGGCCTGTTTATCTCATTATATGATTTTATTAGGTACCAAGCTGAAATTATATCCCAAATGTTTTATCTCCAGCTTTTTGCATCAATGCTGACAACTTCCACTGACAAAAATTTATACAATTCTGACCCACTGTATTATATTAATACGTGATGATGGCTGGCTTCCACTGCTCTCTCTTTTGGAACAATTTCAGGAGAGACAGATAGCTCTTCACCCTTAGCAAAAAAGGAAATACTTGAGGTTTATTTTATTAAGTATGCTTGAGTTTAAGTATAGCAAGATGGACCATGTACTTAGTGCTCCAGAAAGTATAGGAATGTAATACTTCTTATACTTTTTGATGAAATTGGAACTTTTTAGTCTAAATACACTTTCCAGTATACCCATCTAAATGCTACAAAAATACTAGTCATGTACGTCTAGTCCACATTTTAGTTTACTGAAGTATACTATAGGTATACTTTGTTGAGCTAAAAATTAATATTTTTTGAGTCTAGGTTGAAGCTAGTTTACTTGTTGCATACTCGTAAGTTCTACATTCTTGTAATTCCCCTTCATGCACAGATTAAACAAAAAACTTCTGTATCACAGTAAAAGCTCTGACAGACTAAAGAAGAGAAACAACAGTGCTTTATGCTCAAAAGATGGTACATGTGGTTGAATTAACTTGGTTATTCTTTATCAATCGCTACACATCAGAGTTCTGCTTTTAATCCATGTGCCAAACTCTGTTGTGTTTTAGTTGAGGTACTTACTAAATCAGACAGGCCTGTATGCAAAGATTCACAGATCAGTGAGCAAAGTAATTTCATATATGAGGTAAAAAAAACTGTCCATGCTGTCTGGCCTGAAACGATTAAAACAAAATGTGTTCTTGTTTTAACAGATGTACATCACTCTATTGCCAGACCTTCATGAAGGAACAGGAATTTGATCAATAAAGTCAAATTACATGTTTCTCTGTTTATGTTTTTAAGGGACTGAAAGATAATGCAAGATTTTGAACATGTCAATCTTTATTTTTGTATAGCGCCAATTCATAACAAGTGTTATCTCAAGACACTTTACAATAGAGCATAAAGCTCTTCATTTTATGGATACACATATATGCATAGATACATATATACATATAAAATACACATATACATATATATACAAATATATACATCCAACACCCAACATGAATCCAAATAGCCAATCATGGATCCCTCCATCATGGCGGCAAGAAAAAACCTTCTGTTAAGCAGCAGGAAATCTTGAATGTGGATCCCAGTCTCATGATGAACAGCAAATCCACACGATGCTGTGTCGGGTGTGAGGGCAAAAGAAGGAAGGTAAGAGGAGACAAGTGGACTAGAATGGTAACTAAAGTTAGGGACAGGTTCATGTACCATAGACCTGTCGTCTGATTTATTAGAGGGTAGCCTCTTGAGATGCTACATCTCATTTTCAGGAGGGTCCTCATGTCTGAATGGTTGTGGTGATCATTTTCTAGAAGTATAATCTTAGATATTCTTACTGAAAATAAGAATTTATGGTAGTGACGAACTCATGGGTGCCCAGACCACAAGTGCATCCCAACCATATTTGTCTCCGTTAAATATAAATGTGTTAAAGGCCTCTTGAGATGTGACATCCCATTTTCAAGAGGGACTTCATGCCTATGTGGTAGTAAAATATAGATACTGTAGATGTATCGATCATGGATATGGAGATCATGCTAGTATCTCTATAAATAGCTATAATGATAATGGGAATGGAGTGTTCCTAATAAAATGGTCAACTATGTGTCATGTTTATAATTGTAGTTTTGAGGCTTCGTGACTCCACAGCAGCAGGCAGTCTCCACCAAGGATCCCAGGCCACCTACAAGACAAGAGCCAGAGACGAGTACAGGAGCAAACAAACGGGGCAAAAGCAGATGCAGAGAGAGAGGGAGAGAGAGAGAGAGAGAGAGAGAGAGAGAGAGAGAGAGAGAGAGGGAGAGAGAGAGAGAGAGAGAGAGAGAGAGAGAGGGAGAGAGAGAGGGAGAGAGAGAGAGAGAGAGAGAGAGAGAGTGATAGAGCCCATTGTACAACATGTAAGTTTATAACAAGGGTAAACATCTCAATTGTTATTCTGCTAAATTAAATGTACGCTCGCATTTGAGCCAACTCATCCTAAGTTCTTTATCAGATCAATTCCAGATTTGGTTTGTGTATATTAGACACATTGAGGATGAAAAGTTATTAAAAGATTTTCCATGGCCCAAAGTTGACCATTTTTGGAAAAAACGTTAACCTTAATAACTCTCTTGTACAATGTTAGATCCGGACCAAAACATTTACACAATTTCACTGTCCCTGCCTGAGTTTATCTATATGCTTTGTTTCACTCTCAAGTATAGCGCCCCCTGCTGGTAACAGGAAGTCTGATGTTTTACTCTATCATTAAAATCTCCTCTCTTTTTCAACATATATTTTACAAGTATTCTAAGAAAGGGTCTTCACACCTTCATGAAGCATCAGTGTTAAGGTCGTGTCCTGAGGTGAAACAGTGTGGCGATGGCGAAGCCTCAAACTTTATTAGGGCCTGAGCCCGAAAGGCCAGATTGGCCGGTGAATTCCCACCCATTTTAGCCCCAAATTTTGTGTGTCGCACTTGAGATAAACGGAAACGCACCTAGCCCCAAAATTCAGTCATGGCGAAAAATTTATGAATCCAGTGTTTGCACAAAAAAATGTGCTCCATAGCGCCACCTAGTGGCGATCTGAAATTTTTATGGATCTGAAATTTTTAGGGCATCACTATCATGCCGGGACCTACAAAAAAGTCTCTTATGACCATCATCAATTCCAAACAGGAAGTTCGCAAGTTAGCATTGAATGTCACATTTTGGCGATTTGCAGGGTATGTATTTGAACGAAATTCTCCAAGGTTTTTTAACGGATCAACTCCAGATTTGGAATGTAGATACTAGACACATTGACGATAAAAAGTTATTCAAAGATTTGTAGTACATTGACGATGAAAAGTTATCAAAAGATTTGTCGTAAATCAATGGGCGTGGGCAGAAACCACGCCCATTTTTGACTAATTTTTCTTGAACTCCGATATGCACGAAATTTTTTTTCGGCATACACACCAGGCCAAGACCTTCACAAATATACAGGAAGGAATATACAAAACCCAAAACCAGTGAAGTTGGCACGTTGTGTAAATCATAAATAAAAACAGAATACAATGATTTGCAGATCCCTTTCAACTTATATTCAATTGAATACACAGCAAAGACAAGATATTTAATGTTCAAACTGATAAACTTTATTTTCTTTTGCAAATAATCATCAACTTAGAATTTAATGGCAGCAACACGTTGCAAAAAAAGTTGGTACGGGGTCATTTTTACCACTGTGTTACATCACCTTTCCTTTTAACAACACTCAGTAAACGTTTGGGAACTGAGGAGACCAATTTTTGGAGCTTTTCAGGTGGAATTCTTTCCCATTCTCGCTTGATGCACAGCTGAAGTCGTTCAACAGTCCGGGGTCTCCGTTGTTGTATTTTACGCTTCATAATGCGCCACACATTTTCAATGGGGGACAGGTCTGGACTACAGGCAGGCCAGTCCAGTACCCGCACTCTTTTACTACAAAGCCAGTGCAGAATGTGGCTTGGCATTGTCTTGCTGAAATAAGCAGGGCCGTCCATGAAAAAGACGTTGCTTGGATGGCAACTAGGGCTGCACGATATTGGAAAAAACTGACATTACGATTTTTGGGGGCTTTGCGATATATTGCGATATTAAAAATAGAAGAATTTTTACCAGATGACTTGAATAGCTCTGTTTGGGAAGAATTTGGTTGACTCACAATGACACCATCGTTTTCATATAATACCATTTAATCCAGGCTAAGGGGGTTCATCTGTGAATGATGCAGATTGCTGTACGTAAAAGGGATCCAGGAGGCCATGTCTCTGTACAAAATAGAATAGGTTTCAATTTCAGTTGCTTTTTCTTCATTTCCCCAATAAATGTTGATGATATACAGGAGCTTGTGAATCAAAACACAAGTTTGTGTGTTTGAGATAGTCACATTGCATGTGCAATGTGACTATTGCGCATGCGCACATCACAATGGCGATGTTCAAACAGTATATTGTGCAGGCCTAATGGCAACATATGTTGTTCCAAAACCTGTATGTACCTTTCAGCATTAATGGTACCTTCACAGATGTCTTAGTTACCCATGCCTTGGGCACTAATTTTTTTTATTTCACCTTTATTTAACCAGATAAGTCCCATTGAGATCAGGATCTCATTTACAAGGGCGATCTGGCCAAGAGGTCAGCTATAAACCCCCATACCATCACAGATGCTGGCTTTTGAACTTTATACCTGAAACAGTCCGAGGACACGACGACCACATTTTCCGAAAACAATTTGAAATGTGGACTGGTCAGACCACAGAACACTTTTCCACTTTGCATCAGTCCATCTTAGATGAGCTCGGGCCCAGCAAAGCCGGCGGCGTTTCTGGGCGTTGTTGATAAATGGCTTTGGCTTTGCATAGTAGAGTTTTAACTTGCACTTACAGATGTAGACGAACTGTAGTTACTGACAGTGGTTTTCTGAAGTGTTCCTGGGCCCATGTGGTGATATCCTTTACACAGTGATGCCGGTTTTTGATGCAGTACTGCCTGAGGGATCGAAGGGCAGTCAATGTTGGTTTTGGGCCTTGTCGCTTACGTGCAGTAATTTCTCCAGATTCTCTGAACCTCTTGATGATATTACGGACCGTAGATGATGAAATCCCTAAATTCCTTGCAATAGCTTGTTGAGAAATGTTGTTCTTAAACTGTTGGACAATTTGCTCATACATTTGTTCACAAAGTGGTGACCCTCGCCCCATCCTTGTTTGTGAATGACTGAGCATTTCAGGGAAGCTGCTTTTATACCAATCATGGCACCCACCTGTTCCCAATTAGCCTGTTTACCTGTGGGATGTTCCAAATAAGTGTTTGATGAGCATTCCTCAACTTTCTCAGTCTTTTTGCCACTTGTGCCAGCTTTTTTGAAACATGTTGCAGGCATCAAATTTCAAATGAGCTTATATTTGCAAAAAATAAAGTTTACCAGTTTGAACGTTAAGTATCTTGTCTTTGCTGTGTAGTCAATTGAATATAAGTTGAAAGGGATTTGCAAATCATTGTATACTGTTTTTATTTATGATTTACACAACGTGCCAACTTGACTGGTTTTGGTTGGTTTTGTAGATGTAGAGATGAACTGTGTTAACTAATGAAGCTGCTTTATAAGGCAGAAGGTCACAGGCATTCAATGAGGTTCCAGCATCTCCAGATCATCAGAATCTTTTGATGATATCATGGACTGTAAACCAAATAAGTTTCATCAAACATAAAAATATATTTAAGAAAAAGCTTTAGGCATTAAAATGCAACCAATAAATATGAAAAAATCAACAATTTAACCATGGAAGAGAAACAACTTCTTTGCACAGTAATAATTAAAAACACAGGCACTGTACAAAGGATAGTGAGTGATGAAATTCATAAACTATTTGCAGTTAAATGTTGAGAAATGTTCTTACTGTTCAAATGTTCTTATATTTGATAATTAGTTGATCATTCATTTGTTCACACAGTGTTGAACCTCACCACAGCCTTTTAGGCACGCTCCTTTAATACTCAGTCATGACACTCACTTGTTTCCAGTTCACCTGTGCGATGATCCAAACAGGTGTTTTTCCTCAACTTTGATTTAATCAATTTTAATAAATCTGCAGAACGTTTCTTCTGGATATTTCTGCATAGTGACCCTCGCTGTCACAGCTCTATTTGGCAGTCAGGTCCACTTCAGATTTTTTTATTCTCGATAACTTGTATCAGATTCGGATTTTTGGGGACTGCCTTTGAAAAGAAGTGACTTTTCAGGCGAGTGGGCTCTGCCTTCATCTTAGAGGAGCTGTTTCTGCTCCATAAGGGGTTTCAGGAGTCTCCTGTGAAACAGTGGTGCAATGTTGTATCAAAAATACTCTTATATAGAGTCAAATTTATATTTCATCAATATACAACTCATAGTTTCAAAGTTACAAAAATAATAATGTCAAATAATTACTGAAATTGCTACCCAGTGTGCTGAAATTGTTCCAAAAGAGAGAGCAGTGGAAGCCAGCCATCATCACCTATTAATATAATACAGTGGGTCAGAATTGTATACATTTTTGTCAATGGAAGTTGTCAGCATTGATGCAAAAAGTTGGAGATAAAACATTTGGGATATAATTTCAGCTTGGTACCTAATAAAATCATATAAAGAGATAAACAGGCCATACATACATTTTTGCTGGTTTTTTATTTTATTTTATTTTTGTTGCTGTTTTTTTCCTGTTATACAGCATAAATGTTATCAAATGTAAGAAATAACCATTCAAATTAATTCCCGGGGTCAGAATTGTATGACAGATGTTGTTCATTTGTCTTTGCATGCTGTTTACTCCCAAAGTTATGCCTATATTTGCACATCATATCTATTTTTCGGTTTTGGGCTAGGTACAGTAAAGTGTTAAAATGAAGGCTTTTGGACATAGTTTCAGCTTGGTACTCAATATAATCTTTAAATAGACACTTAAAGGATTAAGAAAAAACTGGTGGTGAATAAAAGTCAACCTGTGAGCTTGAAAAAATGAAAAGATAGATGGTCATACGGGCATTTTTGGCCTTTTTTTTTTGCTGTTTTTGGCCAGAAATGGAGTCTAAATGTCATCAAATGTCAAAAATAACTATTCCAATGATTTCCTTGGGTCAAAATTATATGAGAAAATGTATTGGTTTGTCTCTGTATGTTGTTTACATCAAAAGTTAGGCCTATTTCTACATCATATTTCTATTTTTCATTTTTTTGGGTTGGATACAATGAAGCACAAAAAAAAAAGCCTTTGGCCCCCTATTTCAGCTTGGTAACCACCAGATTCTGAAAATATACACTCCAAGGCGTAAAAAAAATCAGGTGGCGAAAAAATATCCGGGGGGTGCGCGTGGACCCCCCTTTCCATCTGGACTAGAATGGCTGATGTTTGGTTTCGAACTGTCCATAGTGTGATCCAAGTGTGTTACACTTCCTGCTCTGCCTGGTCCAACTTCACCCGTCTCATCTCTAAGACTCCCACTGGCAGAAAAACTTGGCTGACTAACATTGAGGGGGTCTGGAGGGTGTCCATCAGTTGCATGTTCAGACACATGAGGGTATCCCATGGGAGTAGTTTTGACTACCCACCTGGCAGTGCGTACAGAATCGTTAACTTCTGAAACTTCTGCTGTGAGGCTCACCTCTCCATCACTGCTGTGCTGACCTGACTCAGATCCACCATCAAAGGAAGAGGATCCCTCTGCCTGGTCCACCTCAACTGGCAAGAAGTTAGCTTGCAAAAGCAGGTTTCTGTGTACAACTTTCTCTTGGCCAGTACCCGAGTGTCTGATGCGGTAGGTGTGGCACCTAGGATCTCCAGAAACAACAGTGTAGGGTGTAGACTCTCACCTGTCAGCTACTTTTCTGTGAGCCCGCACACACCTGTTGGCCAACAAGACCCGATCTCCCTCCTTGATGTCTGCACCTTTGATCCTCCTATTGTACAAATCCGCCTGACGCTGCTGACTGAGATTTGTGCTGACTTGTGCTGCAGTTAGAGACTCCATGAGGTCTTCTCTCATCCTCATCCAGTGTCCTATTAATTAGTCCCCCCCCCCCCCCCCCCCCGCTACACCAGGTGATGTGGAACTAAAAAAAGTATTTACAAATTTGTTTTCATAATATAGACTGATTAAACACAAAAATAGCCTTAACACTGTTCTTGACAGATCATATAGTTTTGAGAATGTTCAATATATATATATAAATATAAATAGCAATGTAAATATTTCAAAAGCAATATTTACTCAGCTACACGTTTTCACACTCCATGACTTTTTGGTGGAAGCTGCCTGGGGTTAAGGTGGAATTGGCACCTTCCCGCTGCTTGATGGATTGTTTGGATTGTTGGATTGTTTATTTTAATTATCTCTCTGTTTGTTAAACACTTTTTGCTACAGTTTTTGTATGAAAAGTGCAATGGAAATAAAGTTTGATTTGATTTGATTTGATTTGATTTCAGGCAATGAAGTTGAGAGGAGTTAATATTTGGTCATCAAATTTTTAGACAGATATCAAGAGGCCAGCTGATAACCAGCAGGTGAAGATTTATGATCCCACTGTGAGATTATGTCATCTTAAAATTCAGAGTAGAGATGTTGGGGTTTTAACATACGTGCCAGAGATGATGTGAATGCACATTTCAGAGGCAATTTTTGGCAGCTTTCTATTCACATCAAGAGACATTCATGTTTGTGTATATTTTGTGGAAATTCTCAACAAATTAGTGAAACTTCAAGCCACACTTTTGTAGCAAGATGAACTCCTTAGATATTGAAAAGGACAAGAATTCCTTCACTTTCCCCTTCCCTTCTCTACAGACCCCACTGTAACTCATTAAAGATATGTGGAGCCATAAAATCCTGCTTCTTTCCTGCCATCTACCATGAGCAGACACCTCGGGACTTCCGCCCTGAATTGCTGATTGGCTGAAATCCGATTAGGTGTGGAACAGACTACATTCCCAGAGACTCAATCACTTTCCTATTCACAGAGTTTGTTGGTGACACCTAAGAAGACTTTTGACCTCTCTGGCTATTTGAACTCCAACGGATGTCAAAACTCTGCTCAAATATAGAAACCAAATGTCTTTCAGACAACAGAAAACCACAGACCTATGCACTCTTTAACGAAACACTGGACATATCAAACAATGTGATATTTGATTCTAACATACATTTATCATGGCAGAATCAAATATCACATTGTTTGATATGTCCAGTGTTCTGTTAAAGAGTTTATCGGTCTTCTCTGATTCTAGCCCTAAAATGAAAAGTTATGAATATTTTGCACTTATTATTGAAGGCATCTGTTGATGCTTAATCAGTGCCCCTCAGTGGAAAACTAGGGAGAGAACATGCATTCAGATGCACGCCTGTGCTCTGCATTTTTTCCTGTTTTCTTAAAAAGAAAGTTTCATAGTATAACATATCAAAGGCATGCAAACTTATACATCTAAGTGTAGACCACATATATCTGTTTGTTGGAATTTTTTAGGAATATTTGACCATTTTGTTATTGTTTATTGTTTAAATTAACATTGTTATGTTTGATATCAGAATTTATTGTAAGATTTTCTACTCATTCGGAGTGTTTATATTGGCTGGTTATCAAAGTATGACTTAAAATTTTGGCTAAATGTCAGTTGATAGAGTCTCTGATAGTCACCAAGAGTCCTCCCTCTATGTAATGCCCCTTTAAAAGTTAAAACCAGAGAGACACATTTTTTCTCTGTTGTCTAAGGTCCCGTTCACACCAGCCTTGGTTAGTTCACTTGAACCGAACCCTGGAGCTTTTACCTCCTTAGTACGGTTCGTTTTGGTTCATGTGAACGCTGGTCTCGAACTCAGGTGCGGACCAGTCAACCTCTCTCGGGTCCGCTTGGTAGGGGTGGTCTGAGACTGCTACCAAGTGAACCCTGGAGCAGTTTACTTCTGGTGTGAACCCCAGACACACCAATCACAGGAAGCGTTACGTTTTACATGGCATATCCTGTTTTGATCAGCAGTAAAGTTAGCAAACTACGGCTAACAAAATGTTTGGCAGGGGACAAACGTGGAGTTACGAAGAAGTGAGGTGCCTTTTGGATATATGGAGCGAGGAAAATATTTCACAACTATTGGAGAAGGTGCACAAGAACACCGAGGTATTCAAAATATTCAGCGAAAAAATGAAAGAGAATGGGTTCAACCGAACAGTTGAACAGTGTAGAGTGAAAGTTAAGAAACTACGTCAACAATATATCAAAGTACGAGAGGCCTTGCAGAAAAGTGGCAGCTCTTCAGATGTTAAAGACAAATTTGTGTGGTTCGATGACCTCGATAAGATCCTGAATACAAGACCCGTGGTGAGCCCTGTTGATGTTGTGGAGTCATATGAGGAGGGAGCCAAGAGCGCGGCATGCACCAGTGTGTCACCGAACCAGGAGAGCACATCTACGGTTGATACAGAGATGGATAGCCGCAGCTCCTCAGTTGATGAGGAGGACTCTGATAAGAGTGGTAAGTTTATGTTTCACTGGTATTTGCTACACACACTGTTCTGTGAACACAAACACTGTAAACACAATCACCAGTTGTTGGTGATGTCTGCAAACATGATGTTATAAAATATTATGAAAATGCTTACACAGCTAAAAAAATATCACGAATAATAAAATATGAATATGCTTACTCAGCTAATAAAATATAATGAATAATAAAATAAAGTGAATATGCTTACACAGCTAATAACTATCACAAATAATAAAATATGAATATGCTTACACAGCTAATGAAATATTACTAATAGTAAAATATCATGAATATGCTTGCACAGCTAATGAAATATCACGAATAGTAAAATATCATGAATATGCTTACACAGCTAATAAAATATCACAAATAATAAAATATGAATATGCTTACACAGCTTATAAAATATCACAAATAGTAGAATATCATGAATATGCTGACACAGCTAATAAAATAGCACAAACAATAAAATATGAATATGCTTACTCAGCTAATAAAATAACACAAATAATAAAATATGAATATGCTTACACAGCTAATGAAATATCACAAATAGTAAGATATCATGAATATGCCTACACAGCTAATAAAATATCACGAATAATAAAATATTGTGAATATGCTTACACAGCTTATAAAATATCATGAATTACACAGCTATATGTGTGTTTATTATATATATATATGTGTGTGTGTATATACATATATATATCTATAATAAACACACACACACACACACACACACACACATATGTATATATATATATATATATATATATATATATATATATATATATATATATACACACATATATATACATATATATATATATACATATATATATATACGTATATATATATATATATATACATATATAGATAGATAGATAGATGGATATATACATATATGTATGTATGTATATATATAATAAACACACACACATGTCAAAAAATTCCTTATCCCAGTGACATTACATCTTAACCACCTTAACCACCTGCCCACCTCCTAAGTTACTACTGAATTGCTGCTCATAATATATCACTGTCATGTAGGCCATAACTATATCATATGTTTTACAAACAGGTGATCCAGCTGCAGGTCTCAACAAAGACTATGGTCAGCCTCCTCAGAATGACACAGACCAGTCTCAGCAGACAGGGAAGGGATGAGCCATTCCTGGAGCTGCAAACAGGAAAAAAAGGCCAAAGACTTGTCTGGACCGCAGACTGAAAGAGTATATGTCTGAGCAAAAGAAACAACTGGATACCATGATCGAAGCTGAGCAGAGCCACTTGCGGCATGAGATGGCAACCTTTGAGAGTTTCCTGCGGGTACAGCAAGAAGCTGAGGAGCGGCGACCCAAGGCCTTACAGGAGCAAAATAGGGAAAATAATAGAATGTTCATGCAGCTTATTGGAAGTGTTATAAATGCAATGTCAAGCCAAACATCACGCCCACCTCAGCCTGACTGGATGTCACTGCAACCTCAGACAGCATACCCCATGCCTCACCTGCCCACCCAATCAGCCATGTTCTCTCCACCTTTCATTAGCACCCCACTGTTCATGCCCACTTCACCGGCTATACAAACTCCGTCCGCCATTCCCACGACACCAAGCAGTTCACCTTCATCTCTGTCCACTGCATCACCCAGGTCAACTCCATCTGTGAACCAAGAGCCAGAATACCAACAGCCCATACCTCTGACTGTGACCCTTGAGGAAGAAAATACTGGTCCAACTATTTCCTTTAGTTAGTGACTGAGCAAGACAACAAAGGAAACACATCCCACTTTGCACCCAGTGTTTGGCTAAATGCTCTGCCGAGTTCATAAGCTGGTGCTAGAAAATGTTAAAAATGTTCCATTTTCAGGTACAGATGTCATCACATGTTTAATTGTTCTGCCTTACTTTCCTAGCTCGAAGCAATGAAGCTTGAGTTGAATGTTAAAACCTCCTTTAAAGTTCTGCCATTTTCTTTAAATAGATAAGGACTGCAATATTTTTGCACTAAGTCTTACCTCAAAAAAGTAGCCTTTTGTTTTTTTCCTTGGTGAATGTTTGATATTGAGCTACATCATTTTTTATTTCATACTTTGGCAATTGTTTGTACACAGCACATTTTTGCACTTACCTTTAAAGCTGGTACTAGGAAAAGGTTGTAATATTTTGTTTTCAGGTACAGATGTCCACAACTATGTTTAATTTGCCTGCTTTATTTTACTACCTCTCAAAGCATTGAAGCTTGAATTGCATTTCAAAGCACTAATTAAAGCTTTCCAATTTTATTTTAATGGTAGAATGCTACATTGGTTTTGATTTTACACTGTAGCAATTGTTTGTACACTGTACCAGAATTAATATTTTTGCACTTAAAAAATAAACATGTATGTTTTGTAAACATTGTGCATAGTATATTGAAAATTGACAGTAAATAACTCAAAAACACACTGTAACCTGGTTGAAATTAAGCCTTTCAGCTATCTGCCTCTCGGCTTGAGCACGTATACGTCATGACGTCACGCTTTACCTGCGCGGTACGTCACGCGATTAGGTGAGCAAACGTAGCCAATTAGAGCGCCGCATGCCGGAAGGAAAGACAGTTAAATTCTTGGGTGTTTGGTTTGATAAACGAACAACTTGGGCAACTCACATAGCAAAAATGGTAAACAAATGCGAAAGAGTAATAAATGTCATGAGAAGCTTAGCAGGGTGTGATTGGGGGGCAGAGAGAGGGTCCATGCAGTTGATTTATCAAGCTATGATAAGATCTGTTTTAGATTATGGATGTTTTGTTTATGGCTCAGCTTCTAAGTCTGTGCTTGACAAATTAGATGTTCTTCAGGCTAAGGCATTACGGCTATGTTGTGGTGCTTTTAAAACTTCCCCTGTCCCTGCTCTGCTCCTGTAAATGGGGGAAATGCCCCTGCAATTAAGGCGCATCAAACTGGGGCTGCAATACTGGGCAAAAATTAATGGCTTCCCTCAGTCCTCACCATGTAGATGCTTATTGCAGGAGTCCTTTGATGTTGACCCCAGGGTCCGGTACAGACCATTTCTATTTGTCATTTGTCAGTGGGCAAAATCACGGGGACTAAGAAGTGACAGCATAGCACAACATTTGTGCTGGTCACCTGTGCCACCCTGGTAAATCCAAGAGGTAGATGTCAACCTGACCTTTGTAAAACAAAAATCAAATGAAGGGATAGGCCCTAAATTAGAACATCTGATAAATGTAGAAGAAAGTTCTTATCTAAAAATATTTACAGATGGCTCTTTAGATCCAGAGAGTGGTATGGCAGGATTTGGGATATTTGTGGACCAACTTGGACATGGATTTAATTATAGAATCTCTAATGAGACCTCTGTTTTTACTGCAGAGCTACTGGCAATCCTTTGGGCCTTGTGGTGGATAGAGGATGCTAAAGTGGCCAGAGCACTGGTTTGTTCAGATTCTGCTGCTGCACTTATGGCTATAAGAGGAGGTAGATCACGGGCTCGTCCAGAAATAATACTGGAAATATTGTCTGTCCTGTTCAGAGTTGTGAAGTATGGCAGTGAGATCAAGTTTTGCTGGGTTCCTGGGCATACAGGGATACAGGGAAACGACAAAGCAGACTTGTTAGCAAAAGCAGCTCTCAAGAAAAGAGACGTAGATGTGAAGATCCCTATGGGGAAAGTTGAGGCAAGAGCAAAAATTAAAGAATGTGTGGAGAATGAATGGCAAAGAGAATGGGAAAAGGAAAACAGGGGAAGACACTATTTCTCTGTTCAACCAAGAGTCAAAAGAATCAGTTACTATCAAGGAAACCGTAAAGATTCAGTAAAGATCTGTAGATTAAGACTGGGACACTGTGGGTTAAATAGTTATTTGCACATAATTGGGAAACATAGTTCAGGACTTTGTGAGTGTGGGAGCCCTGAAACAGTGAAGCATATTTTAATGGAATGCAGCAAATATAGTGTTGAAAGGAGAGAATTGTTTAAAACAGCTTCAGATTTGGGATTAAATTAATTCTCTGTTAAATCTCTATTTAACCTCCATGACAACCACCAGCAGATTATGGCAGCAATTTTACAGTTCCTGCGAAACACAGGACTGTACGTGAGAATATGAGACCAGAATGTGACACCTAATTCGTCCAGCGGATGGCAGTAATACGCCTAGCAGCGTCAAAACTGCCGTAAATTCAAGAAGAAGAAGAAGAAGAAGAAGAAGAAGAAGGAAAGACACAGGCTGTGTCCGAAATGGCATACTAACGTACTACATACTACATAGCCATTGTGTATATACTATATACTACATACTATTAGTATGATTAGGATGCTAACCGTTCACACTGTAGTATACTACTAAGTTTCCCATGATGCATTTCAAACCTCCGACGGCAAAACTCAGAAGCACACCAGGCTATCAGATATCTCTGTTGATTCACCACATTTGAACATTCAGAGAGCATTTTATGCGAGAAAGTCACCACGTAGAATACCAAAATGTGGTCATTTGAGCCGTAAAATGCACGGATACATATTTCATTTCAGCATTTCGGACATTATGGCGCCATTGTGCTCCCGAAGAATTTCCGGTCGACTCCAAAATAAGAGCCCAGTTTACAAACGCGCGTAAGAACTAATATGAGATAATAAAAGATGCTTTAATTTTGAAAACAGGAAGTTAGCTAGTAGCTGACTTTAGCTGAATACCGGTCTAAAGACGACTTGACATTCACTATTTTAATATAATTATAATCAGTAACTTCCCAAAATACAAGAAAATGTTACCTGTACGCAGACACCAAAGACGATACGTCCGCCTCCGGTATTTGATTAATATTTCCCTACGTTTTGGTTTCCCTGTAGAGGTAAGTCCATTTAGATGCCTTTCATCTTGTCTTCTCATTCATTGTTTATGATTTCTATCATGCCACAGTTCTACCAATAAACCACATTTTAATTTATAGCAAAGTTTAATAATGTAATCATAATTTCATATAGATATAATACTTACAATATCATCATTCAAAAAAGAAGTGGTCTAAAAATACACATAAATATTTTAATAAATACACAAATAATAAATAGTTTAATAAATAATTTTAAAAAGTCATTTGATGGCATGTTTTCTCTACAGGTTGGTGTGAGAGGACCGTACCGCAGGGTAAATCCCAATGTTCCCCTGCTGTCACTTTATTTTGAGGGAGGTGACCTTAAAAAGGACTTCAGGTTGTCCAGACCAACCCTGGACAACCTGATTCAAATCCTGGGACACACAGATCATGGATGGGGGAGGGCACTTGAGGTTTTGGTGTTTGTCTACTGGTTGGCAAGTGCCACATCCTACCGGGTTGTGTCGGAGGCTTTTGGGATTCCCCGGAGCACTTGCCATGACATGGTCCACAAGACCAGCAAGGCCATCCAGAGCATTTTTCGAAGGGTCGTGTGCTTCCCGAACATGGACCAGCTGGAGGAAATTGGGGCTGGTTTTGCTCGGCTGTCAGGATCCCCAGCATTTCAGAAGGTGGCAGGGAGCATCGATGGGTGCCATGTCCGCATCAGGTTACCTGGAAGGTTTCCTGCAGACTACTTCAACAGGAAACTCTTCCACTCCATACAATTTCAGGGGATATGTGACCACAGAGGGTGCTTTTTGGACGTTGTTGTAGGCTTTCCCGGCAGTGTCCATGATGCCCGGGTCCTGAAAAGCAGCCCCTTTTACCTTCGCCAGCTGTACCCACCTCCAGGCTGGCATCTCATTGGCGATGGCGGGTACCCATGCCTGTCGCAGCCCATAGCGCTGCTCACACCATTCCGTGAGCCTGTCCGGGATGCTGTGGAGGGCAGGTTCAATACCAGGCTGTCCAGGGCCAGGTGTGTGGTGGAGAGGGCCTTCGGTGTCCTGAAGACCAGGTGGCGATCCATCTTTTGAAGGCCCTGGAGGTGAAGGTGGACTTTGTGCCGGAGGTCATCGTTGCCTGCCTTTTCCTCCACAACCTCTGCATCAGAAATGGAGACATTTTAGAGCCAGAGGTTGTGGAGGAAGATGACAATGGAGAGGACTTCGAGGCTCCTGTGCCAGTCCAGCAATCTGGGGATGGTCTCAGAAACCGCCTGGCTGCTGCAGTGTCTGCCCCAGACTACAGAATCCATGAACTGCAGGGACATGATTATTGTTAATTATTGTTATTGTTCAATGCCTGTAAATATTTTTAATTAAGTTCCAGTTATATCTCACATTCTCTGTAAATAGTTTTAATTTTGTTCCAGTTATTTCTCACAATCTCTGTAAATAGTTTTAATTTCAGTTATTTTTAACATTCTCTGTAGTTTGCTAATTTCTGTATTTTTTTCTGTTTTATGTTTTTAACTGTTTTATGAATCAAACTGTATATAAATGTATTGAGATACTGTATATAGTACTAAAATGAACAAAAAAGATTTCATGAACATTCTTTAATAGAGAACATCAAAAAGGACATGTGTGAACATTAATTACTATTAATTAACCTTTTTTGTCTGTTCTAGAACAAATTCTGAAAAAGTACTACTTTTTCAGAATTTGTTCTAGAACAGACAAAAAACGCTCCTCCCTTGCCCTGCTTTCTGCCTCTCTTGCCTCTCTCTCTCTCCTTTCCTCCCTGGCCCTACTCTCCATCCACTCTCTCCACTCTTGCTCTCTTTCTTTTCTTTCTTCTCTCTCTTCTGCTCTTCTTTCTCTCTCTGTCTTCTCTCTCTTCTGCCCTTCTTTCTTGTTCCTCATGTCTCAGCTCTGCTCTCCTTTCCCATTCTTCCTCTCTCTCCTCCATCTCTCTCAAAAACTCCATCATTCCAGTCTCTCTCTTCCTTTTCCTTCTGTCCTCTTCTGGAGGAGAGACAGCTGCTGCCACAGGTTCGGCCATGGCTGAGGTGATGAGAATGGGCGGGACTATACTGGGCCTTTGCCCCATCACCTCATCCATGGCCTGATACCATTTCCAAGAGGCAGCAGTTGTCTCTCCTCCCTCTGTGCTAACACCTGTCCTCGGGGCCTTCAGTTCCTACCAAACAGCACAGAGGTTATTTGTTAATGATTATTGGCGTCACATGTTAATTATGCTTGTATACTGTGGATAAACTGAAAGACTAACTAACCTTATACTTCTGTTTAAGATTTTCCCACTTTTTTTTAACCCACCCTGCCTCCACTTTGCCCTCCAGGCCCTGGTCCTTGATGAACATCCTAAGTATCAATATGGAAAATAGGATTGAAAATAGGATTGAAACAGGAAAAGTAGACTGCAGACTGTTACAATAATTCTTTTCAGTTATTAATCAGAAAAGCCAACCAAAATTGTGACCTTACACTGACCAAAAGCCTTCTCTCACTGATCTGTTAATTATTTTACAACAGAAAAAAAAAAGGTGTGACATGACTATTACTTACTCAAAACCTTTTTGGGCTGCATTTCTACGCCCGTAAACAGCTCCTCATTTTGGGAGCGCCATTGTATGAGGCGCCCGTGTCCTCATCAGTCCCTTTGGAGAAATAACAGTGCAGCATTATCCAATTGTACAACATTATGAGAGTTGCACCGTTAAATGTTATAAGGCATAGTTACCATTTGACTATTATAGCAGTCCGCTCTAAAGTTAAAGCCACCCTCATAACAATATTCAAGCTGAGTTCTTTACAGATACTGTCCGGGAAATGTGCTTGGAAACGAACCATAATATAGCTTACGTGAAATACGAGCAAAACAGTAGCATTATTAATGAGGCAATTTCAAGCCGGCACCGTCATGCAGTTATTCACAAGATTAGACAAATCGTTTTAATTGTAGCTGCATGTCGAAACAGATTTTGCTACTTGATCTCTGTATGCAAGGCGAGCTGTTGTGACGAGCTACTAGCAGGCAGTAGCACGTTATAAATCATCTTACAAATTTAAAACATTGGTCAGAAATCGCCTGTTTCTCAAATCCGAGGGGGATTAGGACGACTATTTTACCACCTAAAATTATTAAACACCGGGTACTTACATTTATATCTTCCCTCCAGAGTTTGGCTCGGCCCCACAGCGACAATTTCGTCCGTCATTTTCCGCTCAATTTTCTGTTCGCAATGCATTATGGGGTTCGCAATGCATTATGGGGCTTCTGAGTGCGACTAGTATGCCCACCTCGCATACTTAGATTTTTTTCCGATTTAGTATACATCCGGGTATTTCTCGCACACTCAATCTTTCCATACTATCCAATGTGAACGCACTACATACTCATTTTGACGTCACAGTTAGTATGAGTAGGGCGTTAGTATGCCATTTCGGACACAGCCACAGTTCAATCGATCGCTGATAGAGCACGCTCTGGAGACGATTACTGCAGGTAAATACATCGATTTAAGTGTATATTTGCCGTGTATCCTCACTTCAGTGAAACTAACGTAACATCAAATCACAGGAAGCCGAATACCAGCGCCGACAACTGAACATTTGCACTGATTAAACTCCGGAACCGGTGAGTTATGATGACTTAGCTTAGCTTAGCTTAGCCGGCTCCATTGATTTACCTGGAGCGGTTAGCATGGTCTTTTCATGCCGTTTTCTCAACATGTGTTGAACCAAATGAAATGCACTTTATGTCGATATATTGTCAAAGTATTTCCTGTGTATGAATGTCATTTGGTAGCTATTGAATGCACTTTACTGCTCCAAACGTAGCATTGTTTGGAGCCATTGTTACACGTGCTTCAATGCACTTTAAAGCTACAGAGGTGCTGCTATGACTGATTGATATTGATGTTCTATGCTAATACTATGCACTTTGACATGTGAATGATAACTTAATATGAACTTTATATGATGTTTGTATTATATTGATTTGATAATATTGTACAATATGGGATTATTTTTCACTTAATCATGATGCGACCTGCATTTTTTATTCTGTGAATTGATAGGAACTTATAGTACTATTTTGTGATTTAAATGAACTATAGTAATACATTTTGTGGTTGAAATGAACTATAGTAATATATTTTGATTGAAATGAACTTATTATCATGTGTGCACACAAAGAGTTTACTCTGGTCCTGTTACTTTTTATTCAGGCCAGGTTTGATGGCGAGCTTAGAGCCTATGATGAATCCATTAAATATAACGAGCCTGTGACGAATCCATTGACGCTACGAGCCTATGATGAATCCATGACCGGTTAGGTCACAAACCCCAGGCAGCTCATTCCTGCTCTGCCCAATCCACCCTCCTGCTCTGGCCGGGCTGGTAGGAGGCTTCTTGCAGCCGCCTTCTTTATTTCATTCTTCTTCTTTCTTTCTTTCTGTCCTCAATTCCTCAACTCACGCACTCACGCCTTGCACTTGCACGTCCCCGAGGAATAAAAGGACTGAACTGAACTTTAAACTTGAAGAAAGCAGTATTCGCACTCGCTGGATATATGAACTGTTATCGAGATTGAATAATTTTGTACCTGATGAACTGCTGTTTATTGTGTTTTTTTGTGTGTGTGTCTTTATAATATATGATGATCATCAAAACCAACTTGCCTCAGTCTCTCTCTCCGCTCCTTGAGTCAAACTAAGAGTCTTCTGAACTAGCCTTATAAAACTTTTAATTGTTCGTGTGATACACATGCTACAACACTTTCTTTATTGTCGTAAATCAGTAGTAGTCATAACAGGACATAAATGAGCCCAGTGAAAATTCATTAGTGATCTAACTCATAAACTTGGAAACTCAGAAACTCGTACACTTAAACAAACAACCCGTAAATTAGAGAGAATGTGGCGCTCTGATAAAAGGGAAGAGTCACGTATACTTTGGCGAGAGAGTCATAATAACTACATGAGAGCCTTAAAACATGCTCGAGCTGCCTACTACTCCTCACTTATTGAAGAAAATAAAAACAACCCCAGATAACTTTTCAGCACTGTAGCCAGGCTGACACAGAGTCAGAGCTCTATTGAGCCTGTGATTCTTCTAGCCCTGAGCTGTGAGGACTTTATGAACTTTTTCAATGATAAAATTCTGAAAATTAGAGATAAAATTAGCAACTCTTCATTTCCAGCTGAACCTGTCGTACCTCTAAATTTAGTAGTAGTTAGATCTGAGTTAGACAGTTTCTCTGCGATTAGCCTTCAGGAGCTAAATTCTCTCGTCTCCTCCTCTAAATCATCAACCTGCCTTTTAGACCCGATCCCAACTAAACTATTCAAGGAGGTATTTCCTCTAGTTTGTCCATTGTTGCTGGAGACAGTAAATATATCTCTATCAACAGGCTACGTACCACAGTCTTTTAAAACAGCAGTAATCAAACCCCTCCTTAAAAAACCTAACCTCGATTCAGGAACATCAGCTAACTATAGGCCTATTTCTAACCTTCCATTTGCCTCAAAGATCCTGGAGAAAGTAGTAGCTGATCAGCTAGGTGACTTCCTTCAAGACAATAGCCTGCTTGAGGACTTTCAGTCAGGATTTAGAGCTCATCACAGCACAGAGACTGCTCTAGTTAAAGTAACCAATGATCTACTTTCAGCTTCAGATAAAGGACTTCTCTCTGTTCTTGTTTTGTTAGATCTAAGTGCTGCTTTCAACACCATTGATCACGATGTTCCTATACAGAGATTAGAGATGTTACTTGGGATTACAGGGACTGCCTTAAATTGGTTTAAGTCCTACTTATCTAATAGATATCAGTTTGTACACGTGAGCATAAATCCTCTGTGTACACTAAAGTAAGTTACGGGGTTCCTCAAGGTTCGGTGCTAGGTCCAATTCTCTTCTCTATATATATGCTTTCCCTTGGTGATATCATGAGGAAATACTCTGTTAATTTTCACTGCTACGCTGATGATACATAACTTTATGTATCACTGAAGCCAGGTGAGACAAACCACTTAGATAAACTAGATGCCTGTTTAAAGGACATCAGAACCTGGATGGCCAGAAATTTTCTTCTTCTTAACTCAGATAAGACAGAGATTATTGTGCTGGGCCCTCGACACCAGAGAATCCTTTTCTAGTGATTTAACTGCCATCGATGGCATTAGTCTGGCACCAAGCGCAACTGTTAGAAATCTAGGAGTGCTATTGATCAGGATTTATCCTTTAACTCTCACATAAAGCAAATTTCAAAAACAGCCTTTTTTTATCTTCGTAACATCGCTAAAATCGGGCCTATCCTGTCCCAGAGCGATGCTGAAAAGCTAGTCCATGCTTTTGTTACCTCTAGACTGGACTATTGTAACTCTCTGCTTTCAGGCTGTACCAGCAAGTCGCTTAAGACACTTCAGCTGGTCCAAAATGCCACAGCACGTGTACTGACTAGAACGAGGAGAAGAGACCACATTACTCCTGTATTAGCTTCTCTGCATTGGCTTCCCATTAAATATAGAATAGAATTCAAGATTCTTCTCCTCACCTATAAAGCTCTCAGTGGACAGGCACCAGTCTATCTTAAAGAGCTTGTAGTCCCGTACAACCCCTCTAGAACATTACGCTCCCAAAATGCTGGCCTACTTGTGGTACCATCAATCTCCAAAAGTAGTATGGGAGGTAGAGCTTTCAGTTATCAGGCTCCTCTTTTCTGGAACAGTTTACCAACCACAGTTCGGGAGGCTGACGCTCTCTCTACCTTTAAGGTTAGACTTAAAACATTCCTCTTTGATAAAGCTTTCAGTTAGGGACCAGCTTATAGTTTATAGTTTATAAATTAGTTAATAAATTAGGCTCATAGTTTAGATGCAATAGGCCTAGACTGCCGGGTGGGGAGTCTGGCACAATGGGCTCTATCACTCTCTCTCTCTCGCTCTCTGCATCTGCTTTTGCCCCTTTTGTTTGCTCCTGTACTCGTCTCTGGCTCTTGTCTTGTAGGTGGCCTGGGATCCTGGTGGAGACTTCCTGCTGCTGTGGAGTCATGAAGCCTCAAAAACTACAATTATAAACATGACACATAGTTGACCATTTTATTAGAAACATTCCATTCCCTTTATCATTATAGCTGTTCATGTAGATATTAGCATGATCTCCATATCCATGATCAATACATCTACAGTATCTATTTTTTAATTACCACATAGGCATGAGGTCCCTCTGAAAATGGGATGTCACATCTCAAGAGGCCTTTAACAAATTTATACTTAACGGAGACAAATATGGTTGGGATGCACTTGTGGTCTGGGCACCCATGAGTTCGTCACTGCCATAAATTCTTATTTTCAGTAAGAATATCTAAGATTATACTTCTATAAAATGATCACCACAACCATTCAGACATGAGGACCCTCCTGAAAATGAAATGTAGCATCTCAAGAGGCTAACCTCTAATAAATCAGACGACAGGTCGATGATTCATGGATCTGTCCCTAACTTTAGTTCTTACTTTAGTCCACTTGTCTCCTCTTACCTCCCTTCCTTTGCCCTCACACCCAACACAGCATCATGTGGATTTGCTGTTCATCATGAGACTGGGATCCACATTCAAGATTTCCTGCTGCTTAACAGAAGGTTTTTTTCTTGCCGCCATGATGGAGGGATTCATGATTGGCTATATGGATTCATGTTGGGTGTTTGATGTATATATTTGTATATATATCTATATGTGTATCTTTATATTTATATATGTATCTATGCATATATGTGTATCCATAAAATGAAGAGCTTTATGCTCTATTGTAAAGTGTCTTGAGATAACACTTGTTATGAATTGGCGCTATACAAATAAAGATTGATTGATTGATCAAACAGTATACTGTCATCCAAGCATAGTGCAACTTTTCTAGAAAGTCAAAAACACAACCCTCATGTAAAAAAAGTTAAGAATGCAATCTGGAAACAGTAGAGGATTCTGTGCTGCACTTAACAGTTTGTTAACAACAGTAATAATAAAAAAAAATCATTACATTAATTAACTAATTTGATCAGGGATGCTTTGTCCTTCCTTCTCTCTCCTATCCCCTCACTCTCCCCTCTCACCTAGTTCCTCCCTTCTCTCCTCTCCTGTCCTCTCTCCTCAACTCTCCTTTTCTTCTGAATTAAGTCCATGGGTTGCACCCCCCCAAAGAACTACTATTTTAACAGATCACACTTGAACAAGGAACTTGGATATAGCTCATCACTGTACTTAAACCCTGGAGAAATAGGCACACAGGCAATTTCTTATGTCACAGCCAGCATTGGCCTGGTTCCTCTGTGCTGCTGCATCATCCTCATCTTCACCCTGACCACCCTCCCCACCTCTACCAAAAAATTGTCTGCTCTTCATCAAAACATTCATTATGTAGTTCGCAAAAGTTGTGAAGTACACAACAGGCCATTATTACTCTGCTGACAAAAGTGATGTGAGTGTCATTTCTCTTGAGTAGGCACCTCCTCCTTCCTTTGAGCCTCCCAAATGCTCTTTCCACTGTCATTCTGGCCTGACTGAGACGATGATTGAATTGTATTTGTTCTGGTGTAACTCCTCTTCCCTCAGGAAAGAGTTTCATGAGCCATGGGAGGAGAGGGTAAGCAGAATCCCCCAGGAGGATGAGAGGCACATCCACTCCTTCGAATGTCTCTGTCCATCCAGGCAACAGGGTTCCAGCTTGGCCACGGTGGAAGAGTGAGGAATTAGCAAAGACTCTTGCATCATGGACTTTACCTGAGTAGCCTATGTTTATGTCCCAGAACATCATGCGATGATCCACCACACCTTGCAGCAGCACAGAGAAGAAGCCTTTATGGTTGAAGTAGTCTGCAGGAGTATCATTTGGAGCCTGGATACAAATATGTGTCCCATCAATTGCTCCTGCAACTTGTGGGAAATGCCATTTGTCCCGGAAGGCTTGCATGGTGGCTCTCAGCTCAGCCGCAGATGGAGGTTTAATATAGTCCTGCCTCATTGTGTTGTTGATGGCTGTGATTACCTCTTGGGTGATCATGCAGGCTGTGGACTTTCCTACCCCAAACAGGTGAGAGAGGGACCTGAACTCAAGGTTGGTGGCTAGCCTCCACAGAGTAATGGCCACCCGCAGCTCAACAGGGACAGGCTGACGGTAGTGGGTGTTGCTCCTGGTGAGACTTGGCCGTAGGAGGTCACATAAGTGCATGAATGTACCCCTTCTCATGCGGAAGTTTTGCAGCTATTGCTGGTCAGTCCATGTCTGACTCACATCCTGCCACCACTGAGAGGTTCTTGGATGAACCCACGTGCTCCTGTGACAGAAGAAAGGAACAGTTTTTAGATGAAAAAGATTAAATATTTAAAAAAATCAAATGTTAATACTCAGCATCAGGTTAGACATCAAGGCCCCGCTGATCAGCTTTTGCTTTACAGCAAAATATTACTTAACATGTTCTTCATTTATTGATACGTATCAATATGTATAGGCTAATATTTATTCTTAAAGAAAAGCAAGCTATTAAATGCAAAGTTTTTAGATGAAAAAGATTAAATATTAAAAAAAAATCAAATGTTAATTCTCAGCATCAGGTTAAACATCTGGGCCCCGCTGATCAGCTTTTGCTTTACAGCAAAATATTACTTAACATGTTCTTCATTTATTGACACTTATTAATATGTATAGGCTAATATTTATTCTTGAAGAAAAGGGAGCTATGAAAGGAACGGTTTTTAGATGAAAAAGATTAAATATTTAAAAAAAATCAAATGTCAATACTCAGCATCAGGTTATAAATATATATATATATATATATATATATATACACACATATATATATATATATATATATATATATATATATATATATATATATATATATATATATATATATATATATATATATATATATATATATATATATATATATATATATATATATATATGTATATATATATATACATAAGTATATAAAGACAAAAAGAAAACAGAACTACAGAGCATGAGAACCTCACAGGACAATCAGGTCATAGGAAGTTAGGTATTGAAGATGCATTAAATTTTTCTGGATTAGGTGGGTTGTGAATGAATTTCTTGGAAGTTAGACATAATTCTATAAGTGCTTGGATTTAGTATATACCAGATTTATCGTCACACCATCTTATATTCATCTGATAGCAGATAGCACAATAACAAGTATTTAAATCAAAACAGAACATAGTATATACCAACCACAGCTAATAATACACAGATTAAGTGTAGAAAGAAACCAAACTAAGAGTTAAGAAAAAATCAAATTCAACATACAGTGGAGCAAGGCCTCATGGGGACCACAATGGACAAAATGAAAGCAATAGGCTTACGACAGGTGGATATCCAGGACCACAGAATGCAACAGGGAACAACACAAACCCATTCTGTACATGGAATGGACAGCCAGGTGGCACCAACGCCATGTAGGGAGGGCCACCGGAGAATTGGGACTAGGGGTGCCTAGAGAAGCCAGTGGAGGGGGCATTCATTGCCATTGCTATGGTCTTCAAATACTATAAACAGCAGAGAGGGACATCAAGCACTCAGTACCCGTTCAACGCAAATACAGATTCGCTCAGGGGGACGAGTTAGATTGTTGACAGAGGTAATTTGACACAAATGAGGACACATTTATGAATGTAGACATTGTTGTAGCTCATTTTTACTCAAAATGCTACACATTGTCCCTTTAAGTCAAAATTCAACATCATAATATCATGACTGAATAATTACAGGATGCCAGACTTGGATATTCAGATCTCACTAAGGTCACCCAAAAGACTTTTTAAAATCAGGATGAAGCACAGAAATGATCTGATGATACCCTTGAACTAAATCCATCTTTCAAGTGATTTAGATAGAAGGTCATCATTTGTCCTTGATTTTCTGACTGCTGAAGGAAGCTGATTCAGAACTTCATAATTCAGATCATTCTTGAACTAAACTTCCCCTCCAACTCAATTTCTCATCAGGGTGAGTAAAAGTTTGTTTGAGATGGTGTATTCGACATGGTTCACTCATTCAGTCACAAAACTGCTTAAGTGACTCATTCTTTGTCTGATTTGTTAACATTTAATTTTTTCTGTAAGATAATTTGGGCATAAATTCAAACACTAATTTAAAAATCTGTGAGTTTTAAAGTCTAGCACATGATCTGAGTTGACTTTAAGGGGATAACCCTGGTATTTGAAGTGGTAGACTGAATTTAACACATTTTATTAACATACAAACCTTCAACTCGACACTTTAAATCCTCACAGTTGTTATAAGAGGAGATAAAACTCTGTTCCAGCTTGTGTATTAGGCTTGTGGAAGAAGTTCCAGAAGAGGACAGAATTATCAAATCATGTCTGTTTGAACATTGTACCCATTAAAGAGAATTTTGTAATGATTTGTTGTTATCAGGGTGACCTTTGGTGTTGTGACATTTTCAGCCTGGTCAAAGGTCTCTGACCTAATCTCAGTAGACAAGATGATCAGCCAGATGGCGAGCTGCAGTTCAGTGCTGCCGTTCTAACAGTATTGATCCTGTCAATACATTTAATGAGCTGGCACTTAAGTTTATTCTTTAAACTATACATCTGTGAAATGTTTATTGGCACAAGTGGGTTTATGTGTCTATGATTACCACAGTCTTATAGCTGGGAACACGTTGACTACTATTTGTCTATTAGTGAGGATGGTGTCATGTCATAATGGAACAAAACCTCTGTGGAATGTTTCCAGCACCTGGCTTTTTTGGCTTATTTTTTATTGAAGAAAAAATGAAAATAGACAACACCTCCTCTTATCCGTAACTGTTTTTTATCAATATTGACCATTTTGATCATACAGTATTATCCCATTCATGCCACCTGCTTCTGCACCCACCATGAAAATATATCTTTTTCGTTAGATATCAAATTTGTCCAGTTTAAAATTGTGCTCCACAATGCTGTAAATTTGCAGGTTCATGAAACTTTGAAGTCAGAAAGTACTCATATATCATGAGGAGGTTTCCATTGCTAACCTGTATAAATAAAGGATAAATAAAATAAATTGCTGAGCTATAATATTCTTCACTGCAATAAGACCTGTCAGCCAGACTGTGCATATTTTCTAGGGTTGGAAACTTGACTCCTGTCAGCAATTAAATAATAACCTTCCACAATTCATACAACTGGGGCCTTAATTATAAAACATTGTATAGGATCCATAAAAAAGTTAACGGGCACCCAAAAGCTGAAAATTTGTAAGAACCATGTTTGAGGGACAAATAATTTGTGCACTGATTGCATGCACATTTTTTCCTGTTCACATAAACAAATTTAATTTCACTCAGAGCTCTTACAGAAACATGAGTGCGGATTGTTATTTGCACCGATTACATTTGGAAAGCTGGACATTGTTACAAATTGCCCTTTAATGTTGACCTGTTCACCCTCAGTGTAAGGAACCCTGTTGTATTGACTGGTCATGTTTATAATGCCATTCAACATGGCTGGCTTTATTGTGCTGCAATATCCCAGTATTATATCATAGCCAAAATGGGCTTAGACAGAAATTTAACATTATATATTGTTAATTATGTCAAATACATACCTGTCAGCTAATTCCTGCTGGAAGGAGCCGGTTGCCAAAAACCCAAGAGTCTGCATCTGTATACACACCAGGATGGCGCCGATGGGTGGTTTTGTCTCACACTGGGCCCAGTTCAGCCCATAGATCCAGGAGCACTGTTCTATGGAACCTAAATCAGCTTATTAGCTAGTCATCATCATGGACAAGGAACACATCATGGTCCCTAAAGACTTTCTCTCCATCCTGATCCACCATCTGTGTGATCCAGTAGTACCAGCGCATCCATTGCACAGCATTAAGCAAGTGTCACTGCACTATTTACACATGTGGACAAAATTGTTGGTACCCTTCATTTAATGAAAGAAAAACCCTCATGGTCTCTGAAATAACTTGAAAATAACAAAAGTAATAATAAACCAAAAATTTACTGAAAATCAGCTAATGAAAATCAGACATTGATTTTAAATTTTGGTTAAGCAGAAATATTTTAAAAAACAAAATAATGAAACTGGCTTGGACAAAAATGATGGTACCCCTACAAAGGATTGAAAATGGTGTGACCATAGGGACATGTTAAACTAAGGTGTGCCCTGTAATTATCATCACAGGTGTCTCCAAGCTTGTAATCAGTCAGTCTGCCTATTTAAAGGCTGAAAAGTGGTCACTGTGTTGTTTGGTATCATGGTGTGTACCACACTGAACATGGACCACAGAAAGCTAGGGAGAGAGCTGTCTCAGGAGATTAGAAAGAAAATTATAGACAAGCATGTTAAAGGTAAAGGCTATAAGACCATCTCCAAGTAGCTTGATGTTCCTGTGACTACAGTTGCACAGATTATTCAGAAGTTTAAGGTCCATAGGACTGTAGCCAACCTCCCTGGACGTGGCTACAGGAGGAAAACTGATGACAAACTGAAGAGACGGATAATACGAATGGAAACCAAAGAGCCCAGATCAACTTCCACAGAGATTAGAGGAAAACTCCAAGGTCAAGGTACATCAGAGTCAGATCACACCATCCATCACTGTTTGAGCCAAAGTGGACTGAATGAAGGACATCACTGTTGAAAAAAATCATTACAAAGTTAGGCTGGAATTCTCCAAAATGCACACTGACAAGCCACAAAGCTTCTGGGAGAATGTCCTTCAGACAGATGAGACAAAACTGGAGCTTTTTGGTAAGTCACATCAGCTCTATGTTCACAGACACAAAAATGAAGCATACAAAGAAAAGAACGCTGTACCTACTGTGAAACATGGAGGAGGCTCAGTTATGTTGTGGGGTTGCTTTTCTGCATCTGCCACAGGGTGTCTTGAATCTGCAGGTACAATGAAATCTCAAGACTATCAAGACATTCTGGAGTGAAATGTGCTGCCCAGTGTCAGAAAGCTTGGTGTCAGCCACAGGTCATGGGTCCTCCAACAGGATGATGAGCCAAAACACACAGCTAAAAACACCCATGAATGGCTCAGAACAAAACACTGGACTATTCTGAAGTGGCCTTCTATGATCCCTGATCTAAATCCTGTTGAACATTTGTGGAAGGAGCTGAAACATGCAATCTGGAGAAGACAGCCTTCAAACCTGAGACAGCTGGAGCAGTTTGCTCATGAGAACTGGCCGACAGGTGCAGAAGTCTCATTGTGAGTCACAGAAATTGCCTGTTTGCAGAGACTGCCTCAAAAGCTTGTGGAACAACACATTGGACTCTAATTTCATGGCGCAGCGCAGGGGGTGCACCGCCGTGCGCTGCCAATTTGACAATTTGGTAGACTGTCTGCGCAGAGGTGGTTGTGACGGCGCACCAAGGGGAGGTGATGGCGCACCAGGGGGAGGTGTCGGCAGATTCATGTTGGCGCAGTGACAATTTCGTGCCAAAAACAGTGCAGAAAGTGCGCTGAAAGCTCGCCAGCTTCATCTTGGTCTAACCTCGGCGCAGGGCGAAGCGCACCCTCTGCAGCTGTAATTTGGTGACAAGCGCACATGTGCGCACGCCTCAGAGGCAGGTTTCCAGAGTGTCAGGCACATTTTAATGCATTAAACAATCACAGCAATCACTATTTAATGTAACCGTCTGAACCAGCATATACATTAACTGTCCCGTCACATCTGATGTCGGATTAAAGCCGTTTGTCATAAAGAAACTTAACCTGACGGCAGCTGGAAGTTTGATGCACATCTTACAAGTAAACAATCAACACCCTTTACATCTGATACTGGGTATATATCTGGCTTCTCTCATTTCATTAAATTCAAAGAAAAAAAGGAGAAAAAAGATGGAGAAAAAAGAGAGAAAATAAATGTTTGTTACTCTGGATGTACCTGTTATTTCCCATATTCCTCTATTTTAGTCTTTATTTTTAATTTGATCTAAAATGATGGAGAACATTGTTGCAAGGAGGATGAGGAGGAGACACCGGTGGAGTATACAGTTTATCACTAAAGGCTCTGGTATTTGGCAATGACAAACCAGGAGTGCAGGTGGATCACAAGCATGAATGGATAAGACAGCGGGTGTGAAACTGTGAAACTGAATCTGTCCCGGGAGCTGGCCCACACGGTGACGCGCCCTGCTGTCCATTCTCCTGCTGAAGGGACAGTGTCTCCACTGCTGGGTCTTTCCAGCACACTGTTTCCGCGGTGGCGGGGATAATTCAGACCAATCAGACGCTGCTCCCCAGCCGCAGCGCATTTAAAGGCGAGGAGAGGCGCTCATTTGATTGGGGAAGACAGCGATCGGCTGTGTAAATCCTACTCACGTCTATTCTCCTCCTATTCTGACCTTTGCGCGGAGAGGCAGAGACGTGGGCGTGGACGCGCAACCTCTGCGCCCCTGTGCGCCATGAGTGCGCCTCTCTTGGCACTGCAGGAAACTTGCAAAGTGCGCAGGTCACACCCAGTCCGCGTGGCGAAGGCCGGCGCAGGCAGGTGCGCCTGCGCTTGCGCCTGGTCTACGAAATTAGAGCCCATTGAGTTAAAGGGTAAGTTCAGTTAAGACAGCTTTCACGTTGTTTATCGAATGAAGTAGAACAATATACTCACCCTGAAGGCTTTCCTGATCCAAACAGTGCTTCGGGAGATATTTAGATCCAAAGTCGAGCGGCGGATATCCGTACAAACGTAGCACAACAGGGCATGCATAGCGCCGCTCCTAAAACTGCATTAATCGTCCATAAACTCATTATTTCACCAATATTCCATCATGGTCCACTCGCGTTACTCCTCCATTACAGTCTGTGTTGCTCTAGACATATCTCTGAGCCTCTGCTGACCTCTGAGCTGACGAAGAAGACCAGGTGCCTCCGCACATGCGTAGTACTCTCTGGAGCGCTGCCTCCACGTCCTCCTTTCTTTGAGCTCCTTATCTGTAAACTCTGGCTCAAAACTGTAAGGACACCCAAAATATTCAAAGTTCTCCTCCACAACATCTTCATCCGACAGATATTCATCCATTTTGCACAAAACTGGAAGAAGAAAGTCGTTGTGTAGCCGGCGTTTGCCCCTGGAACAAGGAGCCGGACTGCGCATGTGCGGAGGCACCCGATCTTCTTCGTCAGCTCAGAGGTCGTCAGAGGCTCAAAGATATGTCTGGAGCAACACAGACTGTAATGGAGGAGTAACGCGAGTGGACCATGATGGAATCTTTGGTGAAATTGGTTTATGGACAATTAATGCAGTTTTAGGAGCGGCGCTATGCATGCCCTATTGTGCTACGTTTGTACGGATATCCGCCGCTCGATTTTGGATCTAAATATCTCCCGAAGCACTGTTTGGATCAGGAAAGCTTTCAGGGTGAGTATATTGTTCTACTTCATTCTATAAACAATGTGAAAGCTGTCTTAACCGAACTTACCCTTTAAGGGTACCATCATTTTTGTACAGACCAGTTTCATTAGTTTGTTTTTTAAAATAATTCTCTTGGACTACAATTCAAAAGCAAAGTCTGATTTTCATTTGATAATTTTCAGTAAATTGTTATTTATTATTACTTTTTTCAGTTTCAGCTTATTTCATAGACCATGTGGGTTTTTCTGTCTTTAATGGAAGGGTACCAACAATGTTGTCCACGTCTGTATATGCTTACTCAGCAATTAGACTGCTTGTTATGCACTTTGTCACAAATAAAACTAACTAATCAGCGCTTTCAACCACTCTATACGATTTGAATGTGGAAGTATGTACATAACTAGAAAAGCACTCGGAGAGTGCAGACCTCTGCCAGCGCCACAGTCCTCAGCCATATTGTCATTTTGACCATAAATATTAGTCCTACCTTTATTTCATTGATATAATTAGATTCCTTGACCATGAAAACTCACCATTAGCAATTGGATTCATAATGATATCTATTTTAGTTCAGTAGTTATTCACAGAAATCACATTTTTTGCCATGGCGGCCAGATGCTGATCCGGATCAACACCAAAATTGAATCCGTTCTTCCTTTTCCCATGCTGAACATTTCCTGAAAATTTCATCAAAATCCATCGATTACTTTTTTAGATATTTTGTTCACAGACGGACAGGCAGACAGACAGACAAACAAACTCTCCCGAAAACATAACCTCCTTGGCGGAGGTAAACATTACACACAGTAAGTCTAATGGCTCACTAAAGGAACACGTCTCTAACACTGGCCCTCTCCAGGTTGACTCGGGTTACGGGTTGATTACGCAGTTCTGTAAGTTTGATATGGAATGTCGTTAAATGAAATGAATCTGGCTTCAATTCACTACCTCACCATCTGTGCTGCCAGTTTCCCCGTCACCAAAATGTTTGTGCACCGGCATCAAAGTCGAGGTACCGGTGAGCACATTCCCCTGCCAAATTTGTTTTTCAAATGACAACCCTTGCATGGGAGGTGAAGTGATCCCAGCAGAGATTTTACTTCCTTAGGAAACTCAGGCAGGACTCACTTCCCGCCATCACCATCACCACCTTCTACAGGGGGGCAGTGGAGAGCCTGCTGGCATATGCCATCTCTACCTGGTTCCCCTGCTGCAGTGCAGCAGACAAAAAGGCCCTACAGAGAGTGGTGAGATCTGCAGAAAGGGTCAAAGGAGCCTCACTTCCCTCTGTCAAGGACATATCCACTGCAGGAACAAAGCCCAGAATATTGTCAGGGACCCCTCACACCCTCTGAACAATTTCTTTCAGCTTCTACCCTCCAAGAAGTGCTACCGCAGCATAAGATGCTCCACCACCAAGCTGCTGAACAGCTTCCTGCCACAAGCCGTCCGACTGTTAAAACAGCAAGGCCCTAAATCTCTGCAACTATTTTTAATTTAACTATTATTATTATTATTATTATTATTATTATTATTATTATTATTATTATTATATTATTATTATTATTAAGATTTATACTATTTTCTTAAACCAAGCCCAAATCACCCAAAAAGTCCCTTGTATCAATTTAGTTGATGATCCCTGTTATGTGAGATGAATGTGTCTTGTGATAGTTTTATGAAATTTTATGCCCTGAAACGACATCTGTATGTTTGTTTTTGCATCAATAGGTGTAAGTTCCCCTTCATCTTTTCCCCACAACAGTACTTGTTAATATTCAAAATGGTTGTTTTGAGAGTGCTTTGAATGAGGTTACATTTCTGTCCTCAATGTCAAAAAGTTTATTTTTTAGGTGAGTTCATATTCTTATTTTCTCTGTTTTCAATTAAATAACTCAGCCATTCATTTCTGCTGTGACATTTCCGGAAAACATGATTGAAGTCACATCTGATAAAGAGGAGAAACAGTCTGTGTCATCAGCGTAAATAGAACATAAAAACACTTTCTGTCTATGGATTTATGAGCTGTTTACTCATCTGCTGCAGCCTGAACAGGAGGACAAGTGCTCCATGATGAAACAGATGCCTTCAGGGACGATCAGCTGTCCATAACAAGCCTCTCTGCTTCCACATGCACAAAAACAGACACTTAAACAAACTGTGACCAATTTGAGTCTCTCCCAGAGTGGAGTAAGGGACATAATCCCCCTAGTGTAATTGCATTCTGGGACTTATGAAAGGTCTGATAGATGGCTGAAAACAATTTAGCAGAAATGGAGAAGTGTCTCAGGTCTCTCCAAGGTTGCTGCTTAACAACATATGGCTCTCAATCCAGTGATCTCTCTATTCCCCAACAACATTGCTAAATACAGGCATCAGGGTGGACGCTCCTTTTCATTTGACATCATGTAAATGAGCAGTTGAGGCCAAAAACAATAACACATAAATATTAACTCTGACAGAAAGAGAAGGAAGGTTACACAGAGTCTTCATTTTCTGTCCTGACTTTTAAACAGCTCTCAGAGAGGTGTGGGGATAAACTGAAGAGATCAAGTGTGCACACTTACCATCTGCACTTTTCCTCAGTGCCAGAACAAGAGTGACAGGACACATTACAAATTAAAGGTAAATCCAAAACTCATTTGAAATTCTAGGGATAAGTTTTCACTGGATTGATTTTTCTTATCATGGTAATTTCAATCAGGATAGACTAATAAATGAAAAGACAGAATGAATGCAATCATTAGTTTTTTAGTAGAAGATCTCATAGAAGATGATCAGTATCCCAATGAGGTGAAATATGTTGAATGACTTCTGAATGAGTCATTCAACTCGTCATGCTCAGTGATTTGCAGAATACCTGTCTGAGAAAAGACCTGGAACTGAGATGCAGATAATGCACTAAAATGCAGGAAAACCATTGAAGTAGAGGATTTACTAATTGATGTAGTTAATGCCATTTGGGGCAAAGAAAAGTGAGAGTGAAAGTAGATGAATAGCCAAAGCAGAGATACATTTTTAAATAAAACAGAGGAATTGCCATGATACAGATGGTAGTCTAAATAAAGCAGGGCAAATAAACATAATAGGGATAACAAGAAGGCAGGGTAAAAATGGCCATTAATGCAGGGAAAGGAAAATGCAGGGGACTTGATGCAAGGAAATGACTGTAATGGTGCAGAAATAGCTTGTACAGTGATTCAAGGGAATGAATACTGATGAAAAGAAATAGCTTATAGATTGATGCAAAGGAATGCTTAACAATGAAGCAAGTAAACTGCTTGAGGCAGAAATGCTAAGATGAAGCAGAAATGGCTTAAATGATGATGCAAGGTAATGCTAATGATGAAGCAGGTTAATTGCTTGAATACTGATGCATGGGAATGCTTAATATGAAGCAGGTAAACTGCTTGAAACTGATGCAGGGGAATGCTTAAGCAGAAGCAGAATAAAAGCTTGCATGCTGATGCAGGGGAAGCATAAGGATGAAGCAGGTAAATTGCTTGTATAATGGTGCATAAAATGTGTTTTATGAAGCCATAGGCCATAACACAAATGGTGATGTAGAAATCTTGAAAGTGCCACCAGAGATATGCATGACTTACTAGGATCAAGGTTTCAGAGATCTTTGAGCAGCCAGTATGAAGGCGCAGTCTGGACGGATGTAGGAGGAGTCAGCTGAAGAAGACCAGCGTTCCAGTTGCTGAAGCGAAGCTGACGAGATGACTTGTGGAGCATCCAAAGTCGCAGCACCTATCCTGAATGAGTGGCTTGAATTTAGATGAGGTGAGAGATTGCACTGAACTAGACCTTTTTTAAAATGCTGAACAAACCAGGTTCTCAACATGGAATTATTGTTTGGAGTAAGAAAGAGATGTGCTGCTAAAAAAGATCTCAAGTGAATATATTTAATCATAGCTGTAAAAGGGCAACAGGAGGAATCAGTGTGAGCAATGACAATGGAACAAGCACCTTTTGCCTCAGATTGTTTTAGAAATAAATTATAATGGCTAGGGTGGAAAGTAAGATCAGAAAAAGAGAGGTCTCTATCAGAATCAAAATTATTAGTGGAGGAAGTGAATTCACTGATTCTCAGAAAACCATAGAAAGCTAATAAAAACACACTGATGAGAAGGGTAGCAACATAAGGGAAAATGAACCCTTGCGAAGAACAGATATCATGTTGTGTAATAAGGAAAGAGTGATAGGGCCTCTATTATCATGCACTAGAGGAAAGTATTTTGAAATCCCTTTGATTAATAATTTAATTGATGGGTTAGCAAAAATACTGGGAAAAGAGGTGTAACCCAGTCAGTAAGATGACACATTATGTAAGACAAGCCATACGTAATCTAACAACTTTTTGACGGTAGATGTTAAAAACAGTAATTGTGCAGTTAAGGGGGCAATCTTTGTGTTAATTGAACTAGGTTATTATATTATGTAATTCTGTAAATATTGTTTGTGGTTGGATGTATTGACAAATTAAGCATTGTATGTTGACCTTACATAGGATGTTATATTCTGTGGGAACAGGTGACAAAGGTGTGTTTCCGCCCGGAAGGGATAAAGGGACGGACTTGAAGAGCTGTGGGGGCAGAGCTATAGAGATAATAAGAGTTATGACACTCGCGACCTCGCCGTGGAGAGGTCACGTGGTTCATGTAAGCCTGAATAGTTCCAAACACACGCCGCGCTGTCATGTTCTTCTATGGGACAGACAGCGGAGATCGCAACATTTCATGGTAAACATGAATAAAATCACATATCCAAGCACTTGTTTGATTTTTATTGCATTCTTGCATATTTGCATATGTCAATTTTATATTTGGAGTGGTAAGATGACCGCCGAAGACTTTGTAAAGTATTACGTAGATGTTTTGTTGTTTTGGAGGGAAAGTTTCACGTACATGTTAGCATGACAAATGGACTTTTATATTGAAATTCAAGATGATTTAAGGTTTTCTTTGTGCCCAACTTATTATACTTAACTTCTTATTATAATATTTTCAAAGAATGTCTATGTTCCCTTCAGTTTGCTTCCAATTCACTTACCCGTGGTCTGGGAATGATCTGGTAATGACTGAAAAGCAGAGTAGAACGAATCCATTCAGCATGAGCGGACCACCAGTATCATTTTAAGACGATACTGTACACAGAATATACATCTATCTGTACATATATATAGGGGTTCCCAAAAATGTACACATGTTCAATAATTATAAACTTGGTGTTTATCATAATTACATTCCCAACATGTAAAACAATTTACAAACATTATTCTATTGTTTTATTACCACTTCTTCTCGAACTGATGTCTGTTCTGATCCAGTGATGGTAACTTGTGTTGGTGGTTCTTTTCAGCTGCTAAAAGGTGCATTAATTTTCTTGGGACACCCTGTCTATATCTATCTATGCATCTCTCTCTCTACATACATATACATACAGACACACACACACACACACACACACACACACACACACACACACACACACACACACAATATATACATATATATATGTATGTATATGTGTATGTATATGTGTATATATATATATATATACACATATACATACACATATACATACATATATATATATATACATATATATATATATGTATATATGTATATATATATATATATATATATATATATATATATATATATATATATATATATATATATATATATATATATATATATATATATATATATAAATAAAAGTGCTGTCAGATGAATAAAAAATTAAATTACCAGATTTATAATTAATTAATCTAATTAATCTCATTTTAATCTCATATCTGCCTAAAGTACCCAAATAAAGAATCTGAATTCTAGGATATTATAAAATTGTAGTGCAGGACTAATCAAATGAATACACTAAGAAGTGAAGATTTCTAAATCCACATTTTTAGTGGTGACTAAATAAAACCAAAGTCAGGGCAACTTGTCCAGAAAATTCTAAGCTCAATCAGGCAACTCAAATTACACTTTAAGTGTGTTTCATAAATCAAATTCAAAATAAGAAAAAGGTCGAGGACATCCAGCAAACCAATTAGGCCTGATGCATTATTAAAGAATTCAGTAAATATAGATAAATTCAAAAATAAAATAAGACTAAGTCTTAAATATGCCATTCCTGTTGTCACCTGGGCTTTGTTTGGTTTGACTAGAGACGCATGTGTGAAGTGACGTGCCACTGCCATGTACGGGTCTTCCGCTGGACAATATTAAAATGTTTGTGTGCTACGATTAATTGCGATTATTTTTTTTAATGCATAAATTTGCAGTGTAATTAATTAATCTAATAAATGCACTAAAGTGACAGCACTAATATTTATATATATATATCTATATATATATATATATCTTTATACATCTATCTATATATCTGTTGAGCAAGACATATACATAAATCAATATATTAAATAACTCATTATGCTGTACACCTGGTCTGTGAACAGAAAAGCCACCCTTATCACAGAAGACTCCACCCACCCTCTCCTCCACCACTTTCGGATGCTGCCATCAGGCAGACGTTATAAAGTTCCTCTGGCCCAGAGAAACATCTTTAGCTCTTCATCCCCTCTGCAATAGCCACCATGAACAGAGATAGACACATGCTGCTGTTAACAACTCCCCTCCTTTTTTGTGGAAGAATGTCTGGTGTTTTCCTTTTTAAGCATTTTATTTTCTTTTTAATTGGTTTTGTTATGTTGTTATCCCTTATAAATGTTTCAAAGGAGCCTGTCAAAGACAAATTTATCATTGGTGAAAGACAATAAAGTTTCTATCTTTGATTCATGAAATAGTTTTTATTTTTTTTATCAATTGGTCAAACAACAAGTATGTGTGTGTGGGTTGGGGGGGGGTATCCTCCTCTTCATTTGTGTCCTGGACACTAAAAAGCACATGAAGCCAAATAGGGAGAGAACAGATAAAACAGTTAGCACATCAGGTAGTGATACACTTACAGCAAAGTATTCAAATCATGTTTTAATGAAAATCAGTTTTAATGAAAACCTCTCCCTGAAAATTCAGGGAGAGACAGAAATAATCTTTTAATCATGAACTCTGACCTCTTACCTATTGTCAAAAATCTGCCTAAGTTATCACCTGCTCTATGATGTTCAATTGAGTCATGGTTCATTAGTTATGCCTAACATTTTATAGATCAGTGGTCATACCATGGTTGGCTGTGCAGCATATGGATGCTCCAACCGTTCTGAGAAGGGATACCATATGTATGGCTTCCCCAAGGACCAAGAGCGCCGGAAAAAATGGATGACCATGGTCAGCCGTCAAAACCTGCAAATAACAGGGTCCAGCAACAACAAAAAACTGTGTCATGTGAGTAATCTTCAGAGAGGACATCATTTGCAAGCATTTCAAAAGGGCATGACATTCTTAAGTGTAGAGTGTTATCTCTTTATTTTATTTTGCTTTTCTTTACTTGTATTGTTTTCCTATTATCTGTGAAGCCCTTTAAGAGCTATGATTTCTGTATGAAAGGTGCTATACAAATAAAGTTTATTATTATTATGACTTTGATGGTATTTTAGGTGTAATGGAAACTGATATTAAACCTGCCTGCAGGTACACTTTGAGGATGACCAATTCACTGCCACAAAAGCGGGAGGCAAGTTGAGGCTGAGGCCAGATGCTGTGCCAACAATTGTCACTCATCGGCCGAAGCCGAAGAGGAGGAAACCCCCTTTTGGAAGGGTGCCTCCAGCAACCCCAACTGAAATGGACCACACATATTGCACCCAGTTAAACTTTGGTATGATACATGCAGCTAACAACATGTCCCATGTCAGGCAATTCATGTTTAACTACACTCCTCTTGAGATTACATTTTTATATTAGCACATCTAGCTTCAAAAACAAGAGGTCAGGGACTCTCTGAGGATAACATACAAAATTAAGATAACCTACAAATTTTATCTAATTTACAGAGGGAATGAAATGTTGAGCTAAATGAATGTCTGCTTGCTATTGTTAACTTAAAGTTCGGGCTCTGCAGGCAAACCTGCAATTGACCTACATTTGCTGAAAGACTAAGTGTGAAATACTTTTTAGTTTACTTTTCAACACGAGGGCACCATCATGTTTCAACAAGCTATATGATAACGTCATGGGGTTGGTTTCACTCTGCTGTTCACCAAACAGGAGGTATAGGTGAAAACAGACCGGAAGGACAATGACAAAAGGCAAAAAAAACAACTGAAGTATAAAACCATTACAACAGCTGTTTTTCTCATTTTGTTGTCCTTTGCAGTCTATTTTCACCTACAACTCCTGCGTGGTGAATACAACAGCAGAGCAGAACCAATTCCAGATTGTTGCATTATGGCAGTGCCCTAGTCATTGATTCATGTTACAGTGATCATAGGAGTGCAGTGTACACTGGAGATGACAGTAGGTGTAAATGTAAACAAAATGCATATAACAACAAGATTACCTTGTTATTGTTACAGACATTGAGGGAGACATGGTGGAAAGGGACAGGACAGGAGACAGAGAAAGACAGAACAATCAGGAGGATATTTTACCAGAGGCAGGTGATCCAGGGATGTGTGTGCTGAGGGCCAGTCAGCCAGGGGCCAGCAATGATGAAGCCACAACGCCAGGGCAAGGTGCTCCAGAGACCACCCTGCAAGGGACCGATAGGGCAACTGTGGAGAAATTACTTAGGCAACTTGATAGGGAAAAAATAATGAGAAAGAGAGCAGAGAAGGCTCTTAAACAGCAAAAAAGAATTAATTTGGAAATGAAAAGGAACAAATTAGTTAACCAAAAGGTCACACAAATTTTTACAAGGGATCAAATTCAAGCTCTGGGACAGTCCAAGAAGAGGGGAATTAGGTGGGGAAAGGAGACAATTAAGAAAGCAATTCAAATTAGATTCACCGCTGGCACCACTGGTTATAAAACCCTCCAGCAAATGCAGATTCCACTGCCTAACATCCGCACGCTGCAAAGACGGATGCAGCATGTTAAGCTGGAGCCAGGGATTTTGGGGGAAGTGCTTGACATGCTGAAGCTGAAGGCAGGTGCATTGACTGAAATGGAGAGAGAATGTGTGCTCTGCTTAGATGAGATGGCCATCACTCCAGGCGTAGAGCTCCATATGGCAACAGGTAGGCTCTTTGGCAATATAACACTGCCTGGCCACAAGGGACGAGCAACACATGCATTAGTGTTTATGCTGGCTGGAGTAACAACACGGTGGAAACAAGTTGTGGCTTACCACTATAGCGGCAATTCCACCGATGGCACAGTTTACCAGCCCATCATAGTCCACATTGTTGAAGCAGCGGCGTCAGTGGGGCTTCATGTGTTGAACGTCACCACAGACATGGGGAGCCCCAACAGAGCAATGTGGAAGTCCTTCGGGGTGACCTGTGACCAGCCATGGATCCCGCATCCTGTTGAATCAGACAAGTGCCTTTATTTCATGCCTGATGTTCCTCATCTTGTCAAGAACTTGAAGAGCGCAATTATTCGTGGTCAAATACTCACCATACCACAGGATGTGGTTGAAAAGGAGCAGCTGCCATCCAGTGAGGTCTCTGTTGCCCCTTTAAAAGATCTGGTGTCTTTCCAAGAGTGCATGGTACTTAAGTTGGCACCCAATCTGTCCAGAGGTGTCCTGGAGCCTGGCCATTTTGAGAAGATGAAGGTGAGTTCAGCAATGCATGTGTTCAGCAAAGCTACAAGTGCTGCCCTGAGGTACATGGTGAAAGAAGAGCACAGACCAGAGTGTTACCTTACAACATCATGGTTTTTGGAGAAAATAGACCACTGGTTTGACCTCATGTCATCCCACCATGTCATCACTGCCCTCAGCTATTTAAAGATGGAGGAGTATGAAAAGGCCATCAGCTTCCTACACGACACCATCCATCTTTTTCGGGGCCTGAAGGTCGGTCCACAGGGCAGCTGGAAACCAGTCCAAACAGGACTTGTGATGGCCACAACAGCAATCCTGGAGGTCCAGCAGGATCTGTTGAGAAAAGGGCACAAATTTGTCCTTACAAGCAGGTTCACTCAGGACTGCTTGGAAAATACTTTTTCCTGCATCCGTCAGAGGAACTCTGTTCCCACACCTGTTGAGTTCCACTATGCACTACGGGCTGTGACTGTAGGGCAGTTCCTCTCGACCACTCATTCTGGCAGTTACCAAGATGATGCCTCAGACCACTTGGCGGACTTCCTTGACATCACTAACAGCAACTGCAGAGCTTCTGAGGTTGTCAGAGTTGAGCAGCTGGCAGACCCATTACCACCTGACCTCACAAAAACGGAGTCCTGTGTCCTCTACCATCTGGCGGGATACATTGTGAAGAGGGTCCTCGGCTTCTCCCTCTGTGAGGAATGTCAGCGTGCCCTTCTTGAAAATCCTGCAAACACCACAAGCGAGAGAGCCGTTTTGCTGGAAATGAAGGAATTTAAAAAGGGTGCATTATACCGGCCATCGGATGATGTCTTCACTCTCTTACAAGATGTGGAGCAGCTGTTCCGTTCAGAGACGGCTGATTCCCTCATGGAATCCTCCAATGTCGTGGCACATCTAAAAAGGGAGGCCATGGGTCTGCACAGCAACCTTCCCACATGTCATGAGCTGAAAGACAAAATTGTGACAACATATATCAGGCTAAGATTGAGGATTCAATCCAAGTGTATCATGGCTGAAAGGAAGCTTAACAAACAAGACAAGTCACACCTTGGCAGCAAGAGCCAGGCAAAGAAGGCAACGTCCAGTAGGCAGGCATCCTCACATCAGGCCACCACATCAAGGCCACTGCCAAATCTTTTTTTGGTTGCCATGGACACAGTTGGCCTCATCATCCCACCACACTGTCCACAGCTTCCAGTCTCCCTCAGTGGCAACAGCCAGTAACTGCCACCAGCAGCCTTTCCAGGCAGAAGCAGCAAGAATGAGGGCTGAAAATTCATTGTAAATAATTTGTAAATAACTTGTAAATATTTTGTTCTATGTCCATTTTAGTTAGTTAACTGTTCTGAACATCTTGAGCACTGCAGTTCAAATTATTTTCCAAAATTTTGTAATATACATAGTTTATCAAATTTGAACCCAATTACTTGAATTATTTGTTCTAATCATCAAATTATATGTAAATTGTTTGATTCTAACGTCGTTACAACGTTCATACAAGTAATGCTCTATAACTTTTAATTTGCCATTAAAATTAACACTTGCAATAGCCTACTACGTCTGACTGCTGTGATTCTGATTCTGTTCTATACTCCGCACCGTCAGAAAAAAAACTTTGCAAACTATTTCATTCTTGACCTGGGTCATGTACAGTTCACAAATTTCCATTACGACATGCACATACAAAGGCTGATAAGTACAAAGCTATGCATTACAAAAAGCCTCTGATAAGATATGGAGAGCTGAAAGTTAGAAAGAGGTAGCGCTTTAATCAATTTACCCCTGGAGATATCTTCATCACGAGCAAAGTCCACCTAACACTAGCACGTGGCAATGCAGTAAAGTCGGTTATCTACCAATACACACACATACAGGTACATTTATGCATCACAAATAGCCTCTCACATGGAGTTGACGGTAAAGAGAGGTAGCGATTTACCATAATCGCTAGCAAAGTCGAGCTAACACTAGCACGTGGCGATGCATTACAGTCGGTTATCTACCAATACACACACATACAGGTACATTTATGCATCACAAATGACCTCTCATATGGAGTTGACGGTTAAAAAGAGGTAGCGATTTAATCAATTTAATCAACATACAGTCACAGTTAGCAAAAGTCAACTTAAAAAGTAGCAGGAAGTCGGACACAAAAGAAGATAAAAAATCTTTATAATTACGCTGTGCATATACAACTAAAGCAAAGAATACGCATCATAACGAGCCTCTGACAAAAAACAGACGACTGAAAATTCAAAAGGGGTAGCTTTTTAAACAACTTACCTGTTAATATACTCGATGGCCAACAATGCAAGTGAACGGCGTCCGTCGCTGTAGAAGCGGTGTTTGGAACTATTCGAGGCTCCACAACCCGGAAGTAGACCCGGAAGAAAGCGTACAATGGCGTCTTATGGGAGTGTCGTAACTCTTACTATCTCTATAGCTCTGTGTGGGGGGAGCGAGAGCATTGAACGGTTCAGAGACAGTCTGTATTGGCAGTTAGTGGTGCACAATCCTGTGTCAGTGTTGTATCTAAAAGATTGTTAAAACAGTCCGTGAAAGAGTGACAACCTGCATGCAGCGGAGTGGGAAAAGAAATCGACTGAGAAGTTCAGCGACTTCCCGGTGTGCAATGGCTACTCTCGCTAAGTGGACACCTGTGTGAACAGTTTAACTTAATCAGCGAGACTGCGGGTTTTGGTGTCCGCCGGGTTCATCCAGAGTGAACGAGGTGTTTCGGCCCGAGACGAGCTGTGGAGCGGTGGGATCTTTGGGGTGCGGAACGAGAGGACAGAGTCCGAATTGTCGGCCATCACCTGGCGCATCAGCTGGACCGGTACCTGTTAGCTGTGAAGAAGTACTCGGGACCGTTCAGTAAGGCAAACTTTATTTTTTCTGTTGCTCACGGAGGAGTGAAGTGGCCATTCTGTTTCGGTCACCACGTACACAGGCGACGAACCGGGCCTGCATCGTTTATTATTTTGAGGGGTTAGCCGGCTTTAGGAGACTTGTTTATGGAGTATGTGGGCCCACAAGTACACATTATGAATTTTCTTTTTTAATTTCAAATAAGGACGGTATCTATGAAATAAGCGGGACAATTTTCATTTGAATTTACTTCATGAATTTACATCTGAATATTATTTTTAATTTAATTCATAATTATGAACTGATCTCTAACTAAATGATTGAGAACCATGCTGAAAATCTAAGTTATTGTGTAATCATTACTTTGGTTATGAACTGATTTCTAACTAAACGATTGAAAATCATGCTGAAAATCTAAGTTGGTGTGTATTAATTACCGAGTAAACACTTGGTGTGAGTTGGTATGGAGCTGAAATAGTAACTAAATAGTAACTGGAGGAAGAACTCAGGAGCCCTCCCCTCATTGGAATAATTAATAAGGGGACCGCTACAGAGGGATCATAGCATCTGATATTAAATTGAATCCCTGCGAGCAAGCCGCAAATATACTGAGGCTTAAAATGACGTACATCTGTACAATAGGTAATGAAAGCACAAACGGTTTTAGTAAGGACAGGTTTTAAATCAATATTATGAGAAGCGCAAAACGAAGCAAACGTGACCCAAGCAAAATCACATGTTTTAAGAGTAGAAGCAGCTAAACCTTTCCTCATGTAAAACCTGGCAGACTCTAAATAGTTAAGAAACTGAGCATTTTCTAATACAGGGCAAGGTCGTTGATAGGAGAGACAGGAGTTGGATGGTTGCTGGCGCCTGGACAAAGCGTCTGACCAGCTCTTTTGATCGGTTTTATAACATTACCTACGGTAGAGTAATGGAGTGAGAATGGCACTGGAGGAATGAGGCTGTTAACACTCATAACAGAGGCTGATCAAAGTGCTGATCAGTCAAATATTAATCTTTTCTTCACAAAATATTTTCTAGTAGCTAAGAATATGGGACTCGTGCAAAACAAGGAAAAAGGAGGAGAGTCAAAAGAACCTTTGGATCAATTAAGTAGCCTTTACTGATGTTGGGATCCATGTGGTCTAAAAGGAACATGTCCCTGCAGAAGCCTGAACCAAAGTTTGGCTGATCATCTCAGGTTTCACACGTAGAAAAAGCCTTATGCAATTGGTAAAATATGTTTTTCCCGTATCTAAAATTGAGGTCCCCGATCAATGCCAGATAATCATCAATTTGATTCTGCAGTCAGGATGCACTGAACAGATCACATCTTTGTAGATTCTGAAAGCTGCCAGGAATTTGCCAATTGACAGATCTCTTGTTGGGCGGGGATCAGCAGATTTAATAATGGTTGTAATGTTCTCAGATGACGACACTTTCTTGTCACATTCCGAGAAAGGAAGAATGAGACTGATCAAATTCACGTGTTTACATTGCAGGATTTTATGCTTTAATCATGGAGAAATATTGGCTGCAGTAGGAATGTAAGGCCTACCTATCAGGGGTGCAGGGACAGCAGATGCCAGAGTGTGGAAAATGAGGCACTGACTTTTCAGCTATTTTTACATATCTTCAGCTCTTTGCTGTATTCTGCAGTTTTTTAAATATGAATTTTTAAGCAACACCAAGTTTTGAGGAAATCTGTGTTCTTAGAGCGTGTCACGTGACCTCTCAGACCATAGCTCCTGCTGCTGACAGACAAAAACTTCAGCAGAATTATCCTATCATAACTCCGTCAAACTGTCCTCCACAGACATGATTTATACATCAAAACGTCAACTACCTTCTCCTCTTACATGTGAAATCCGTTCCAAAGTTTAATCTGACATCGTTTTGTCTCAGTGAGCTTCAGAGTCACGGTTATGTCGCAAAATCCACCATCTGCGCTAATGCAAATTTTCACCTCCGGACAGCTGACTGCTTCACTTTGAAGCCTGTTTTTAACTTGCCACTGTGTCAACATTTTCTACACTATTGACATAAAACTTACATCAATCGCTTCAGCATGTTCTTGGGATGCTCACAGTGTATATCTATCACGGTTTTGGCACAGCAAGCGTTTGTTTATCTGGAAGTACCCAGCGCTATCAGCCTGCTCTGTACATGTATGACAGTTACACTAAAAGCTGTGCTCCTCTTTCTCACTGTAAGAATGTGTAGCTCAGTGGTTAGAGCATTGGCTTTTAACTCAGTGGTAGCAAGTTTGAAACTTGCTCTGTCCATTGCACTTTTCCCCCTTTTATACAAATGGGAGATTCATGCAGAGAGCTGACAATCTCTCTCTCCCTCTCCTCTATTATCCTCTATTATGCATGTATTTTTGCGGCTAAACATGGAGGGAGCTGTTGCGGCCCTCATCATTCATAAACACAGCACATCTTGGTTCCAAAACAAAGCAGAGGAAGCAGCAAGAGCCAGTGTACCCGGAAGTACCCAGAAGTACCCAGCTTTATTTCCCTGCTCTGTACATAACAGTGTGATTCAATGCTCTGCTCCTCGATACATTGACTGTTAAAGGTGTAGCTCAGCAGTAGCGGCTTTGGCTGAAAACTACCCGCAGCTGACATACAAAGGCCGTGGCAAAAACCTTTTGATTTAGCTGAGGTCCAGCTGAGTCGATGCGGGCATGGTAACAACTCCAAGCCTTCTACATGCGCGTAAGTGGCAGGAAAGACTGCTGTCGCAGGGAAGTTCTGCAGCATATACATATATTTGCTAAAAAGCTCAGTGGTTAAGAAACAGTTGTCCAACCTGGTGGTCTGGGTTCAAATCCTGGTTCAGACAGTAACATTCTTGGTATATCACAGCCTTTATGGTCTGCCACAGCCTTCAAGGCTCACATTTGCAGAGAATGCTAAACAGTGGTCTCCATGTTTTTTACATGCTTAAAGGAGACATATCATGCTGATGCATGATTTAATACTTACATATAATATAATAAATTTGAAAACAAGACCTTACACCCCCTTAATTTTCAAAAAATGAGATATTGTATTTTTTCTGATATCCTAGAACGAGATTTGATGCCTCTGAAAATAGGTCATTGCGAGATGTTCGCGAGATTTAAATCGTCGTGATGACACGAGGTACCTTTCTTTTTATTGGCGTAATCTGATAAAACACTTCCTCCTCTGTGATGTCCATTAGCCACAAAACCGTCACCGAGGAACACATTCGTCCAGCAGCAGTATATAGATTCCTAGCTCACACTCACTCATTACCAGCTCTGGCCTGTAGGGGGACTCAATACGCGGTCGCTGCTTTGAGCCTGCCGGAAAATACAGTAGAAGAAGAAGGACAAGCTGGCTCTACCCCCGATAGAACTGACCAATCAGAGCACAAAGGGCTGTGACATTGCAAGGTAACTGTAGGTCATCCTGAGATCCTCGTGTTTCAATGAGAGCTTCATAGTGGCTTAAAATGAGGATTTTGAGAACGCTATTGTGGGGCAATGAAGGAACTAAATGACTTGTACTGAGGGCAGAAATGCTTTACAGGCATCCTAGTCTGGCTTAGTGAAAAGGAGAAACAAGCATGATATATCCCCTTTAACTGATATAGTTTTAAAAGACATGAATACTTTTGGCTGAATTTTTCACATTGGAATAAATGGGAAATGTATGCAGTTCTGCTAAAAACCACTGCTACATCTTTCAAGCTCTACAGATTCGGCATACTTACACCTACAGACTCCATTCTTGCTTTAACAGATCCATTTATCTGTCACTCATTTTACAGATGCATACATACATATACATATATATATATATATATATATATATATATATATACATATATATATATATATATGTATGTATATATATATATATGAATATATATATATATATATACATATACATTTATATACATATATATATATATATATATATATATATATATATATATATATATATATATATATATATATATATATATATATATATATATATATTTATTCAGACATACCTGATCAGATACATAAATGCATTGTTTTATACATACATACATAAACACAAATATGCCATAATTAAATGTACCTTCTCATTCACATATGCACGTACTCTGAAAAAACATAGATAAATAAAATCAGAGAAACATGTATGCTCGACTACATGTATAGAAAAATGAATCTGATTATTGGTCAATACATATGCACATATATATAAACAGAAATGTATCAATAATCTTTTTTTTCTTTTTCATGTAAACTTCAGAAAATATTTCACACTACAGTCTTTGTCATTTTAGGCCTTACACATTTAATTCTATTGCATCTCCTTCAGGCTGGGCAAACATTTCAGCAGCTTTCTAGAATTTTGTTTCACTTCTTTCATTTTTACCTTTCTTTCACAACTTTTAACATTTTTGTTTAGCATGTTCAAGTTGTCTGCTTTGCTTCACTGCTTCCAACTTCCAATGTCACATTTTAATATTTCAGCAGTGTTTGCACTGGTTTCACATTTCCAGCCTTCAGACTCAGCATTTCAAAGCATTTTCTGCAAGGCAATGCAAATTTTCTAGTTTCCTTTTAAAAATGTGTCATCTCGGGGTGCTGGTTTGGTGGAGTGGTTAGCAACCAGCAGTGGTGTAAAAAGTCCTTGAAACCCATACTTGAGTAAAAGTAAATATATCTTATATAAAATATACTCAACTAAAAGTGAAAGTCACTCATTAAAAAATCACTTAAGTAAAAGTCTTAAAGTAGCTACTATTAAATGTACTTAAGTATTAAAAGTAAAAGTACAAACAAAGAGAACAGGTACAAATAGTTGTTGCTCTCCCAAGCTTTATTAAGTTTAACTCTTCCTCCCTCCCTCAGCTCCCTTCACCTCTTACTCCCTCTCTCCATTCCTCCCTCACGTAAAGTCCACAAACTTGCGGTTCATCTATAGCAGAAGTTGATTTTCAAAATTGCATGAGTTCAGTCGTGTCCTTCGCGGGCTGAATACAAATCCTGCAATGCCAAACAGTCATTCACAGGCTGCAGAAGCAGGCAGAGGTGTGTTCAGCTTCGTGCAAGAGCACGAACAGTCCGTACGGTCCTCTTCAAAATAAAATGTGAAAATAAGCGTAATTTATATTCACATTTTATTATGTAGCGAGTAACTAAGTTGACAATTTAAAAGTAACGAAGTAAAAGTATCATTTTTTAATTTTTAATGTAGTGAAGTAAAAGTAAAAGTTGCAAAAAACATAGAAACTCAAGTAAAGTATAGATACTCCCAAAACATACTTAAGCACTGTAACTAAGTACTATTACTTCGTTCCTTTACACCACTGGCAACCAGGCACCCCATGTATTTGCTTCTGCTGGTCCAGGTTCGAATCCTGCCTGTGACCAGCTTGCAGAGTGTCTTCCCCTACTCTCTCACCCCCTTTCACAAGCCTATCCACACGTTTGCGGTCTGATCCCTGGCTGCAGCGTCTAGCTCTAGGGACGTGGAATGTCACCTCTCTGTCAGGGAAGGAGCCGGAGCTTGTGAGCAAGGTCGAGCGGTTGCTCGACCTCGCTGACTTGCTGACAAAACCTGCTTTTTATACCCCCAGAATGTTGAAACTGATGCCACATTGTAAAGGGTTGTCTTTTGTAATTTTTGATATTGGCCCCAATATGTAAGGTGCACTGAACACACTGAGACCATTATGTGGAAAACAACAATTGCATCCCTATCCCAAAAATCACTGAAGTGAAACAAACACATTATGTATGAAATACACTGAGTCTCTCACAAAACCCCTAACTTTTTGTGAGTAGTGAATATTGCTTATTTTTGAACTCTTTGTCACGTCTGCCTTTCTTTTCCAAAGTCGTCATTACGGCATCAGAAGTAGGTTTTAGTGCAGGTAAAACCACTTTCTTATCGTACACATGAGGTAATGTGTGAGGAAATCAAAATATTTTGTGGGGCAGTGCACATATTGCACAAACTTCTTTAAACTGGCTGATTAAAGTCCTCAGCTGATGAAGTCTCCCCTGGATGAGTCAGCAGCAGACGGTTGATGATGTCGTAAAGCTCAGAGGAGCTATGCTACGCTTCGCTCATATAATTAGCTTGCTGGTAGGGGTGTTAATCACCAGTTTTGGGACCATACGATATGATATCAATTCTTTGGACAATGATATGATATCTGGCGATATCACGAAGTCTGTCACAATTCAATACGGTTCAGGGGCCTTTGATAGATTTAAGACGATATTATGTACTCACTGAACACAATCAGCAACATTTCCCCTGCAGCAAGACAAAAATACGAAGCAATTTTGATAATTTTAAATTTGAAATGTGAAGCTATGTGCTAACCTTTGGGTATGATAGTTTATAGAGGATTATAACCAGCTGAATGATCTAATCATTTTTCAAAATTAAAATTGGTTTAATTCAGGTAAGCTGCTTTTTTGCCCCCCCACCCCCCACCCCCTCAATCCCACCATCATTTCTCCAGCGTCCTTCCAGTGGAAGCAGATCTGGGGGACTCTGTGGAGGGCTCTTCTATCCCTGGAGCTGAGGTTGCCGAGGTGGTCAAGAAGCTCCTCTGTGGCAGGGCTCTAGGGCTGGATGAGATTCGCCCGGAGTTCCTCATGGCCCTGGATGTTGTGGGGCTGTCATGGTTGACACGACTCTGCAACATCATGTGGGCATCGGGGACAGTGCCACTGGATTGGCAGACCAAGGTGGTGGTTCCCCTTTTCAAGATGGGGGACCAGAGGGTGTGCTCCAACTCCAGAGGGCTCACACTCCTCAGCCTCACTGGTAAGGTCTATTCAGAGGTACTAGAGAGGAGGGTCTGTCTGATTGTTTAGCCTCGGATTCAGGAGGAGCAATATGGTTTTCATCCTGGTCGTAGAGCCACTTCTTCTCTGCGTTGAGAGGAGCCAGATAAGGTGGCTCTGGTTTCTGGTCAGGATGCCTCATTGACGCCTCCCTGGTGAGGTGTTCCAGGCACGTCCCACCAGCAGGTGGCCCCAGGGAAGACCCAGGACACTCTAGGGAGACTATGTCTCTCAGCTGACCTTGGAACTCCTTGAGATTCCCCGGGAAGAGCTGGACAAAGCAGCCGGGGAGAGGGAAGTCTGGGCTTCCCTGTTTAGGCTGCTGCCCCCGCAAACCAACCACGCATGAGTGGAACAAGAAGATGCGGTACGGTAAGCTCTTCAGGGTGATATGCATAAGGGAATGCAGGGTGACCATGAACTTCAACTCTGAGTACATAGGAGGCTGGTGCATGGGATTGAAACAGACGTACCTCCACAGAGGAAGGCTACAGAAACAAGCAGTTCAAAAAATTTAAAATTAAAAGTGTTATCAATCACTTCCAGTGTACTGTTTAAAAAGGCCCTCCTCCTTCTCCCCAAGATAGATGATGAGGCAGCGAATTGCAGTTTCTCTCCACTTTTTAACTGTGTTGTCTTGATTCATGGAAAAACAGATTTAAAAAAATCAGATGCGTCACCCAAATCATGACAACATGAAACAGGGAGCAGAAACTTTTATTCATGAAGTCACTGATGGCAGTGGCCTCTTTTACTATTTCCTCCCGACAAAGGCTGAACGTCTTGGCCATTTTCTGAGCAACTACCTTGGAGTTGTCCCTTTTCATCTTTTCACTTAGGAGCTCCACTCTCTCTTTCTCCAAACTTGCAGTAGATTCACCTTGAGCATGAGGGGGTAGGTAGTTAACTTCAGCCTTCTTTGGTTTTTTCAGATTCTTTACTGGATACTGGTCATGTGTTTGTTTACTCTTGAGTGAGATCACTTCCACTTCAGGGCAGCTGAGACCTCTAAATTTGCTCCTGAAGTTGTTCATCTTATATTTTAGGCGCTGCGCCCAACCATGGGACCCATTAAAGGACCCTGGATCTTTCAGGCAGGGATGCTTTTGAGTAAGGCCCTCTGCAACCTCACTGATCTGCAGACTAGATGGATAAGCAGTGTACTCATAAATAGCCTCTGCTAGTTTTCCAAGGATGTCTGGGAGCAGTGGAATGATATATTTTGTAGAGAGAAGAGTTCCACATTTTTTGAAGCACTCATTGCCTGACTGAATTTGGATCTCAGTGAGGCCAGAAAATTTGGGAATTGGAAATAGAGTAGGCCAGCGCTGGGAATGGTGGCCTGGACTATCGTCAGATGAGAGAGTCAGTGTATCATCTGTTGACACAGATGTGGTGTCGTCAACATAGTCCTCCTCACAAAACTGATCAGTCACGTTTGTCAGATGTTGGTCACATAAGTTAAAGTTAAAGTTATTGCAGGCTACTGGTCCTTAAGAAACACAACCTTGACTGTGTCTTTATCCTTGAGGTCAGTTGTAGAAAAAGGGTGAAAAACTCACCAAATTCAACATGTCTATAGTGAAGATTAAAGTCTTTGGCAATGGAAAATGTATCACGAAAGACTGAGTAAGGGTCATCCACTGTCTCAGGGATTCCAGATGGTAGTACAGCTTTACGGACATCATGATCTGCAAGGATAACTCGGGGTTGAGCTGGACCTGACATAATGCAACCTGTAGACAAAATGTTTGACATGTTACAGTAACTCATAGTAACAGCGAAACGGCAAATAACGTTAAGAGCATATTATATTTAATTAACTTCTGGGTATGGAAATCAGGAACACATTTACAGTATATGCATACAGATGTGGACAAAATTGCTGGTACCCTTCCATTAAAGAGAGAAAAACCCACATGGTCAGTGAAATATGCTGAAACTGACAAAAGTAATAATAAATACAAATTTACTGAAAATCAACTAATGAAAATCAGACTTTGCTTTTGAATTGTA